>SKCR01035791.1:0-88779 GCA_019454045.1 Zanthoxylum bungeanum
ACTGAGCAATAACAATGCTCACTGCCGTGTGTGATGAAAGAGCGAATGAAAGAGATGGATTTTGATTTTGTCTGAAACCAAAATATCTTACGTATTATGTCTCACAAACAACGAAAACAAGTGTGGGCGTGACTCAAACAAATTAAATCCCTAAACTCTTTAGAGATTTTTGTCACAATTATTTTTTCTTTATCTTTTTCTTATTTTTATTATTCCACGGTGTTTCTCAACTTTTGAGAGAAGGATGAAGAAGAAAAAAGGTGGTTAGGGTTTAGGAGCGAAGCGGGGTTTACCGCTATGCCTATGATGTTCGGCGACCACGACACTGTTGGGCTCGCAGCCCGTAGAGAGTACGAAGCAGCCCGTGGGGGACTATACCGGAGAATAAAGAAGTCGCCACCCAGTGTGAACTGGGAAATGATTTAAGGCCGCACTCACCCCTCACAGGGGAAGACCTCAAACCGTTGGGTTCGGAATTGTCCCTTACTTATGTCAGTATAATGGACGGGTTCACACAATGGTATAGCCAAGTCTTATGCAGTTCATGCAAGATATTTCAAATAAACACAAATTTGCACACCCATAAACATTTATAGAAATAATAAAAACATATTAAATTAAGAAGTACGAGATGCGATAACGAAAATTATAATAAACAATCAAAAGCGGGAAAAATCGTCAATAAGTAAATAGCGAACAAAATGAGGGGTTAGTCACGCATATATAGGTATTTCCCAAGTGGTACGTGGAGTTGTATCCCAAGTACAGACCGCACTACCATCCATTCGGATTCGGCTACGGAATTTATGTCTGGGTTTCCATCCGATATACCACAAGGGATAATACCATACGTAATCATTAATGCAATGTAAATAAAAAAAATAGACATGAAATAATATAATAATGCATATGCGGATAATGAATAAATAAAATAAAGGCGAAATAATAACGATAAATAGACAAAAAGATAAATAACGAAACTAAATAATAAATAAATAAAAAGATAAATAACACTAAATAGTTAAAAAATAAATAACAAAATGCCGAAAGAGAAAAATAATGTGACTAGAAATTTGGCCGTCTTTGATGTAGGACTTCGCATACCCAGCTAGACGTATTTCACGTCCAGCCAGACATGCAGCGTACGAAACTATAAAATAAATATGGTAAAGGGTGCCCTCAGGTCTTACCTTTCAAGTTGTTTTCTCGGAAGTGCGTTAGGCTGTCGCCGGAAGGATTGAAGCTTGGTTTCAAGGCTTCTGCTTACTGTTTTCCTGTTTTCTGGTTACTGTTTTGCTGTTTCTGATTGCTGTTTTCTGGTTGTTGTTTTTTGGTTGTTGTTTTGTTGTTTTTTGGGCTGCTATTTTACGGTTTTAGGGCTGTTGTTTTATGATTTTGGGTGGTTTTTGGCACTGTTTTTGGTTATTTTTTCTCACTATTTTCTCTGTCGCTGGTCGCTATTTTCTGCTCACTGGTTCTCGTCACTGTTGTTTTGGTTGTTTCTCGATGATGTTGCTTTGTTCACGCCACTATTGCTTGCTAGTTCTGCTCTGCTTCGTTATTTTTCACGTGCTGCTTCCCATGTCTTCACTATTTCTGCCTTTCTTTATGGTTGTTTTATTTTTCTTTTTTTTTGGTGATTCACTTTGTTTGTTTGTTTTTTTTTGCTGGGCTTTTTTTGTTGTTTTTCTTTTTTTTTTTTTTGTTTTGCTCGGTCTTCTCTAGGGTTTTGGTGTTGTGGCCGATCAAATGAGAGAAAAGAAGAGCTTCTAGGGTTTTTTTTGTTATGATTGCCGTCCAAAGCCTCAGGTTTTTCTGTGTGTGTTTCATACCTAAAGGAGCCTCCCCTGTGTCAAGATTTGGTCCCTAATTTATAGTGTCTTGAAGGGATCTCTAAATAAAGAAATAAATCACATTGATTTGGGGAATATCTTACCAAAATTATTATTGGCATACAATCTCCTAAATTTGGTGATGGGGATCTCAAATCTTGTTATTTGGAAAGGAAGGGATATCAAATCTTATTAAATTGGAAGGTGATTTGAGGGGATTAGCACATGTTAATTGCATGGGGTTTTCCTTTATTTGGGCGTGGGCTTGCATGGGATTTTGGGCGTGTGGGCTTGCATGGGCCGGTTGTGTGGTGTTGCAGGGTAATGGGCTGAGGCTGGGTTGATGGATCGAGGCTGAGTTTTGAAACAAAATCTGACTGAGCAAATCTGAGGCTAACTAGTGAGTCTGAATCCAATGAGGTGCTAGTTTTGGAGGTGTTCTTTCCTTCCGGCCTTCATTTCCCGCAACTTCCATAACTTTTTAGGTAATGCCTCCATACGGGGCTCATCATCGGGCTTATGAAAAAATGCAGTGTCTACAGTCACCCCACTTTGATGGGGCTTGTGCAATGTGTGACAGTGACAACCCTATCAAAGTCATGCATGCATTTTTACTTACTTGGTTCGTCGACCGTTGATGGACTTACCTATTGTTTCACTGATTTTGCGAGATGCTTCGATCTTCAGATTGAGTTGATGGCGAGGTGCTTCGACCCCTGGGATTCATTCCCGAACCATACTAAGTGTGAGATACTTCGATCTCTGCGGTTCATTCCCGAACCATTCCTAGTGTGAGATGGTTCATTTCTGAACCGTTCCTAGTGTGAGATGGTTCATTTCTGAATCGTTCCTAATGTGAGATGGTTCATTTCCGAACCGTTCCTAGTGTGAGATGATTCATTTCCAAACCTTTCCTAGTGTGATATGGTTCATTTCCGAACGTGCTTTGTTTTGCATCTGTGGCGCATTTGACGTTTCATTCAAACGAAATTAGCCAGTGGTTTCGAGTTTGGTTTCGAGTTTGTGTGGTGTTCTACATAAAAACTCCAAAGACCTCTCGTGCTTGATCCATTAATCATTTTTTCGAACGCGACAAGGCAGATCATGTGCATTCGTGAAGCGTTCGTCTGGCGTTCGAATGCCAGTGTGAAAATTAGAACTTTCTAGACTAGTTGAGAAAAGAAATTTATATATATATATTAGTTACAAATATCTAGATATTTCTATAGGCATATATTTTAACATTAGAAATCTCTCTCTCCCTCTCCAAAAGCTTACGATACCCACCCCCTCTCTTTCACCATTTTCACTCACGCCAATTCAAGCAATAGAGAGGCCACCTTCTACCCAAAATCCTCATCTCCATTGCACACCATTTTTTACCTTTTGGCTCCCTAATGTGTTGTGTGTACCTTTGCACAAGATAAGTCAAAGGTTAATAGAGCTCTATCTCTCCTTGACTGAAAGTTCCATCTCTATGGGGAATCTTTGGATTTTCAGGTTTTAAGGTAAATACTCATTGTCTCTTGTTTCCTTTGAACCAATTAGCTTAGAAATTCATGTCTGCATTGATGATTTAGATTCTATTTAATGATAAGCAAATGGATAATTATTGAGCTTGAAAGGGGGTCGTGAATGTTGAAAGTTTGTTTGTGGATGTTATTAGATATGTTCAAGGCTTTTGAAGGAAATTAATTAAGAGTTTGTGTAGCATGAGTTAGGTGTGTAGTGATTTGACAAAGAGAGGAAGATTTGAGATGACGATGTAATATCTATCCGGATAATAGTATTGTAGAACTAATCGATGTTAAGATTACCGTTAAGGAATTGGTAATACGTCATTAATATAGTGTGCTTTGCTGATATGGCTTCAACTTTAGAAATCAAACGGAATGTTTAAATGAAACTTGAAAGGTTACCATAGTTTTGTAATAATATATATATATATATATATATATATAAGGTATAGTGAATAATAGTAGCACGCTTTGTTCTCCCTTTTCATACATTGTATTCCGTTTACCATGAAAGATCATGACAAGAATCTTACCAAGTCTTATCTTATCGTAGATCGTCAGTCCAGTCAACCATTCATCTCTCAGTAACTCTCTGCAACCTATTATTGTTAGTAGATGCTTTGTTTTACGTTTTCTTTGCCCATGTTTTAAAGGTTTTAAGTTTTGAAACTTTGATTTGATTAAGCTTTAATTGTTAAAGAATATGCATGATAATTACATGTTTCCATCTCACTGCTTGTTAAAATGTTTTCATGATTTTTGATCATCGATATGTTTCCGCGAAGACGTTTGATTGAGAACATGTTTCCGTCCCAACGCTTGTTGTATTTTTTTATGTTTTTATGACTCATCATCATGTTTCCACTGGGACGCTTGTTTAGGGTCTCGACCATCAGAAATGGATCGACCCGCTACCTTGTCGATAAAAGCTTGCTTCGCTCCAAGCTCGGTCTTTGCGCACGACTTAGGCGTTGAACGATTGATATGTTTTCGACAATGACATGCATGAAAAATGATATATGGATATATTTTGAATTTTAAAGTTGTTTTGAATAAACTTGTGCATATGATGAGTTTTATTTATTTGGTATCTACTCATTGAGTCTAAAAGACTCACCCCCTCAAGATTGCTAGTGTTTTGTAGGTCTTTCTCATACCTTTGATGTTGTCTTCTACCCTTGGTAAAGATGATGCGATGGATGTTGGATATTATTTTGCAAGTCACCCAGGGGATTTTGTATTAGATTTTTGGTTGTGTTTTATATGATGGGGAGAATGTAATAGTATAGTTTTATTTGATAGTAAATTGTAAAACACATGATTATGCAGATATGGATTATGTATTTGGGCACAAAGCCCTTCTTTTACATATTTACATTTGAGGAGTTTGATATATACATATTTGGATATGATACATGATAGGAGTTTGAGACAGGTCTTGAATAGAATAAGGCTTAAGGAGACCGGGTGGTCTGGTCTCCTACCGGTAATATTTCAAATTTCTCAAGGTGTTACAAGCTCACGTAGTTCCATTATATTTTTTAGATAGTTAACCTCATTATAATTATTTACTCATCATCATTATATGTTCCTACTGTTGATCCTTCAACTCCCGTTCCACTTGCAGATGCATTGTAGACCACGTCTTCAAAATCATCGGGACATCTTTTTATTGCCTTGGAGCAGTTTGGGTCCAATCATCGACACATGTTATTGCTGAAGACCGTCTCACTTCTAAAATATTACCTCATAAGTGATTCAGACTCATGTCGGTAACATTCCGAATTTCTCGGGGTGTTACAAGCTCACGTAGTTAAATTATTTTTCTAGATAGTTAACCTCATTAGAATTATTTACTCATCATCATTATATGTTCCTGCTATTGATTCTTTATCTCATGTTCTTCTTGCAGATGCATTGTCGACCAATTCTTCAAAATCATCAGGGGCATTTTCTTTTTCTCTTAAATCAGTCCGGGTCCAATCATCGACACATGTTGTTGCTTCTAAGGAGCTTGGATGTAATGAAGACCGTCTCGCTTCCAAAATATTACCTCCTAATTAAAAGGCTTGTTCAACAGCAATGGTGTAAATAGATGTTGTCAGCACCTCTTTAACAATAATCAATAAAACATGATACATATTTTGATGTCGGTTTTATTAGTCAAGTACTTGAAAATTTTTACCTACAAAACTTTCAGCAGAAAACTCAAAATTTATTGATAAATAATTATTTAATTACGGGTTGTTAGTCGTGATTTCCTTCAGTTTTCTATTTCATTTTAGTAACCAACAATCACCTATGCTAAATCTTGAATGTGGCATGGGTTCGTTAATAGATTGTCCAACTGATTACAAGTTGTATCTACTGACATAATAATTAAATAAATCTATTAAATTATTTTTTACTGCATCTATTACTTTTCTAACATTAATTCCATCCTCTATTCCTAAAAATTCATAGTAAGTTTGTAAGCCACCATTCAAACCTTCTAATTCAAATTTAGGATCAAAAACTGTAATAATAAGATAAAATAATGGAATGTCTTTAAAATAAGTCAATCATTTTCTCTTCATTACAGTAATGACTTCAAATAAAACAAGATCATTCACATTTTTACTTTCAATATGCTCATGTAGAGTACTAATAATATTCAAACATTCAACAAGAAATAAATTTGATGATGGATAATAAACACCACTAAAAATATTTGTTGAATCATTAAAAACTTTTAAAATTTCTAAATTTCTTTCGCAAACATCCAATTGACTAGGAAAAGATGTTATATGTTGATCATGTTGGGAAAAAAAATTACATAATACATCTTTGTAACCAAAACCTTGAGTTAAAAGAAAATAAGTTGAATTTCAACGAATTGGAATATCTCGTAAAAATATAATTAGTTCAACACCATTTAATTTACAAAACTTAGTTCATTCTCTCCTAATATAAGAATATGACAAAATACAATTAAGTGCATTCTTAATAGGATCAATGTGACATGTAAATAATTCAAACCATCTTGAACACATAAATTAAGGACGTGACATGTGCAATGAACATGAAAAAATCGACCCCCCAAATTCGGTTGGCATATTCCTTTTGATTCTCTAATTGATGCAGTATTTGTAAATGTATTATCAAAATCAGTTGTTAAAATTTTACCTAATAAACCGTATTCATCAAAATTACTTTAATCATTGTATAAATATTATGCACAGTATGTTGCTCATCAAAAATTCTAAATGCAATAAGTCATTTTACATGTTCTATAATGCATCAATTCAATAACATGTCACACCCACGTATGAGTGTGTTTGCCAATGGTTACTCCAAATATCAGAACAAATATAATAACGACATTTAATATCTTTAAATAATTCATTTAAAATAATTTTATCATCCTTGTATAATTTAAAAATTTACCATTTGTAGTATTTCTAGGCATTTTAAAGGCAGCAAGATTTTAAACATTTCGACAGTACTTAGTAAAAGTAATTTTTTCACCAAATCTTAAAGAAATATGTGTTATGCAAGTAAATTTAGCAAATTCTTCTCTATTTTAAATATCATAATATTTAAATAAATCTAAAGATCTTATACCTCTACTAGAAGAAGCGTACCTGGACATTTGAGTTTGTGATGTATCAACTCTGATTTCACTGGCACAGTATCTATCCAAGTGTTTGCTCATATTACCATAGTCGTTAGTAAATTTATAAAATACACCACATTAGTTGCATATTCCTCTTAAACCTTCATTTTCAGTTTCGACTAAATGAAAATGAATTTTGAAAATATCGGAAGATCGAGACTTAACTTCTTTTTTTCATTTACTGACACTTTAGCCGCTCTCTTGGGTTGAGACATTTGACATAGTGTTCTCAGATAAGCTTGCCATTTTTTTTCTAAACATTGGATAATTACAAAATTAAGAGAATTGTAAAAAATAAAGAATAATTGAGAGAATTGAGATTTGAGAAAATTGAGAATGAGATAATTGAGAGAATTATTGGTGTGTAGAAAAATGGAATATGGCCCCTATTTATATATTTTTTGGTAAATTTTGTGATGTCTAAATTACCCCTAAAATTAGCTGAAGGTAATTTAAAGATTTATTATAAAAAAATTAAAAAATTAAAAAATTTAGCAACAAACAGAGAGCCCAATGGCTAGCTCTCTCAAATGTTTGAACTATAAAGTTCCCGTTCTAATATTGGAATCGATCGGTTCTAATATTGGAACCGATCGGTTCCAATCAACCGAAGGAATCAGTTCCGATTCTCGAACCGGAAGGAATCGGAGTCGGACGGTTCCTTCCGGTTCAATTTCGGTGGCCGAGTCTGGGTGAGACGAGTCATCATGAAACTCAACTTTAAACGTGATAAATAATTATCAAATTTAGTAAGGCGAGTAAAAGCGATTCCTAAGTGAGCAAATCTCTATTTCACAAACCTTATAGAAATTGCTTCTCTTTTCTTTCAATTTTTTTTTTTATTATTTTTTTTATTTTATGTTTATGTTTATGTTTTTGTTTTTGTTTTTGTTTTTGTTTTTTGTTTTTGTTTTGTTTTTTGTTTTTTGTTTTTGTTTTTGTTTTTTGTTTTTTGTTTTTTTTTTTTTTTTTTTTTTGGTATCTCATACTAGAAGAATCTCAATTCTCAAATGCTACCCTCAGAAGCTTACTTGTCAATTTATAACGAGTATTAATACCAAAGCATCAATCGTTCAAAAACAAATAAGAGTGGATAAAACTTGCAGACAGACAGCTATTAATTTTCAAAAACAAAATTGAAAATTTTAATATAAATAACTGGGGTGGAAAAAAAAGATCTCATTGATGGATAGCTTACAATAGAATGCCTCAATTATATGGATTACAATGTGAATCTAATTACTTCTAAACTGAACACCATAAATCACAAAGGGTGAGTTTTTTCCCCTATACAGATTCTGCTACACCACCTAAAACATATTGCAGCTTGTGTATCAGCAATCCCATAAAAGCAACAATCAATCACTATACTCGGAAGCAGCAGAGTCCATGCCATCATCGATTCCATTTTGATCGGAGGCTTCACTCATTTCTATGTTTCCCTCATCCGCTGCCTCTTCTCCAATGGCAGGATCATCACCAGAAGCATCTTCATCCTCATCACTTGCTTCCATCATATCCATGTTCCAACCATTAGAGGTGCCATTAAAACCAACTTCCCAGTTTCTTTGCTCATATTCCACTTCTTGGACATTGTCGTCGGAGTCGGCTTCTGCACTGTTGCTGTTTTCAGCATCCTCCATATTTATAATCCTTCCTTTCTCACCACCCCACTCCTCTTCATCCAGGTTTCTATGTAATACCCTATTGCTGTTGGGAATAACCATATGAGCCATTTGGCCCCGGAATGTCTCATTCTTAGATGTCCTATCTACTCTCTTCCTAACGGTTCGGCGACCCCAACCATTTGTTCTTAGCCCCTGCTGTTTCTGTCGGTGATTTAAATTCTCATTTTCTCTTGCATTCCGTCTGCCAACATCAGCAGTGATGATACTGGGAGTTTTTCTGTGATGCTTTCTACTCCATCCGTGGTCACGATTGCCTTTTCCACGTCTATAGTTTTTACGCTTTCCAGCCAGGTTGGAGTAGTTCTTTTCTTTCATAAATCCATCTTGATCTAGTTCTTTTAGCTCAACCTCTTTATTCTTGAGAGAGAAAAATCTTGAGGGGATCTGCATGAAAAAAACGGTTAGCTGTTCTTTTCTTGCGGACTATGATGATTATAGATAGCTGTAATATGATATAATATATGTTGCCGGATAAAAGTTCAACGGATCAACCAGAAGATATTTTGATTGCTAGATTGAAGCAGTGGCCAGACACACTCAGAGATACAAGGGCAACAGATAAAAAAGAAATGGAAAAAGAACTTACTAAACTTTCGTTGACTTCCTTATCTTGAAAAGGCTCAGCTTTCTCTGGCTTTACATACATTATGGATGCATCAAGTTCCAAAAGCCTCAGTGCCACAGCAGCAGTGGTTTTTGGTATCCATGGAAGTATAGGAACTGACCAAGGGTCAACGGACATAATAGAGGAGCCCAACAATTCCTTTGTTGTCTCAAAGATTGATGATAAATAAGGTCGCTTTATGCCACTCTCAAAGATGGTCAACATCTACAAAATGAACTGTGTTAATGACTGATAGAACCCCAAATTCACAAAACAATCACACAACAAAACACACCAAAAACTGAAGATAAAATTGTATTTTAATTCATAAAAACGAAACCGAAACAAAGGATAGTTGAAGGTGAAACGATTTCACCAGCCCTTGCACAACTTTGAGGTGTTGGCAACCTCCCTTTCAAATCCCCAATTCCCAATTGTGACAAAATGATAACATATCCCCAAATGAAACAAAACAACCTAATTTATATCTAAACCCTAAATAACTAAAATGATTCATCTACCCTTTCTTATTTCCTATTTTGCCCCTTGGGTCCTAACATTACTCCCCCTTTGAAAAACACGTTGTCCTCAACGTGGGAGTGCGGATATGACGATCGCTTCAAAGGATATCCCAGGCTTGAACGGCATTGTCCTGATGAAGTCTCACGCTTCCTCCAGAGAACCAACAAATTCAGCTGATTGATAAGAGTGCAGAATAATCCCTTGCAGAACCGATCCGAAAACAACGGATCCACCAACAAAACCTAAAAAATGCGCAAATGGCACCTCCAATTTCTTCGCTTGAGGAATAACAAACGGTTCCGATTCATTATCCTTCTCCACTAATTCCACAAGTAGCAATGGTTCCTCCTCCTTAGCATGCTCTTGTTTCTTTAAAAACTCAATCGTCTTAGGAGCACAATCCTCATCCTCAACGTCTACAGACTCCACTACATCGAGTTCTTCACTCTTCATCTCATTACATTCGGCTTTATTACTTGTTTCACTCTCATCCATGAGGACAGGATCCCCGACCTCAACATATTCAACCGTCTTAGTTTGACGTACATGCTTCGAATGAAATCTCTCATCACATCGAAAACAAAGGCCTTTATCGCTCCGAAACTGAAAATCAATCACCGAAAGTTGCTTGAATTTTCCCGGTCGGCCGTTTGGAAGGTTCTCAGGTTTTTTTCCATTGCTCTCCACAAGCGGTGTCAGGCTAATACTTGCCTCTTGAAGTGAGGTGGTGGCATCAATGTGAATCTCAGAATTGGTATTTGATCCTTTTAACATCTTCTGCATCTTCTCCAACATTGAGTCAAGCTTTTTCCAAGGATCTTCCTCAACTTTATCCAATCCTCTAACATTTGACTGGTACGCGAATCCATTACCGGCTCGGGATCTTTCGGTCTTGCGTGAACTTATCAATCTCTATTTTCTGAATTCCGCCAATCTGACCAATTCTGCTAGTTTCTCTTCCGCCTCTAGGGCTAATTTGTTGACCCCATCAAGATCAATCACCCTCAAGTGCTTTAAGCCCTCTTGAACCTCTGATTGCAGCTCATACTGCAATCCATTGATGAAGATGCCCGGTAAATGGTACTCGAATGTGTAGGACACTGATTCCGCCACACAATCGAACCTGTCAATATAGTCACAGAGAGAACCATCTTGCTGTAAGTTACCCAATTCGTACGAACTTCCAATACACCTCATTTTTTTCTGTCGGTTTCTACTTCTTTGTTTTTTTTTTTTTTTTTTTCCGCAAAACAGTAGGTTGAAATGAAGGAGAAAATAGTACCAGGGGCTAAAATGAAAGAAATTGAAACTTTCTGGGCCAAATCGCAAAAATCACAAACCTTAGGGGTGAAAATGTAAAAAACCTGTCGGTGGTCGGAAATGCAAAGGGGTGGTCGGATCTAAAAGAGTAGAACGTGTTGAGTACGTTGGTGGTGGCGGCGACGTCAGAAGCTCGGCGTAGGCGGCGGATCGACGCGAAGACGTCGCGGTAGTTGGTGGCTGTTTTCCGGAATTTTTCGGTGATTTTTGGCTTCGAGGGTGGTCTGGTTCTGGTCGCCGGCGTGAGGGGGATGTTTTGGTGTGCTTGGTCGACGGAGGACAATGGCTGAGAGGCGGCGTTGAGCACGAAGCGCGCAGCTATCGCGACGGCTGCTGCAGGTGATTGGATGTCGTCGGCGATGGCTAGGGTTTGCTCGGCGGCGGATTATGATTGTAATGGTCGTCATTGATACCGATGATGGACAACGGCGGCGAGTGCGTCGTGGTGGCGTGTGCGGCTGTTCTGGTTCAATTTAGAGTCGTCGACGGTAGGGATGTGTTCGCCGGCGTCGTCTGAAGTGATTGGTGGTCTCGGTTGTCGGCGATGGTTGCCGGGGTGGTGGTGGTGGTGGGTGGCGGCAGTTAGGGTTAAGGTTTTCTAATTTTTTTTTTTTTTTTGGGACTGATTTCTGCTTTGATTTTCTTTTTCTGCTCTCAACAAACAACAATCCTCACAGATCCAAGGAACTACTGCTCTGATACCAATTGATAGAACCCCAAATTCACAAAACAATCACACAACAAAACACACCAAAAACTGAAGATAAAATTGTATTTTAATTCATAAAAACGAAACCGAAACAAAGGATAGTTGAAGGTGAAACGATTTCACCAGCCCTTGCACAACTTTGAGGGGTTGGCAACCTCCCTTTCAAATCCCCAATTCCCAATTGTAACAAAATGATAACATATCCCCAAATGAAACAAAACAACCTAATTTATATCTAAACCCTAAATAACTAAAATGATCCATCTACCCTTTCTTATTTCCTATTTTGCCCCTTGGATCCTAACAATGACATATCAAATCTAAACTTAAATGCCAGACTTACAGATTTTACAATATAAGCAGACAGAATGGAAGCACAAATAGACGTAACTAATAACAACACAAGTGATGGTGGAACAATGAATTTAGATATTTTATATCAATAAAACTGCCAATTTCACCAATCATAAAGAACTGAAAATATTCACAACCTGCAAGACTTCTTCGGCTGACGATGATGTGTTCAACTTCATTCCCCAAGTCTTTCGACGCTCTTCCGTCCACAATGCTTCCAAAGCTTCTGGTGGTATGTAGGCCTGTAATCAGTAAATACAAATGACACATGAACCTAAATGAACAATAATCATCAGCTCTTTAAAAAGATGAAAGATATTATCAAACATAATCACTTGAAAAGAATCCAAGTCATCTCTCTCTCACCTCAATCACAGCAGACAAGGGCTTAAGCAATCTAGTTCTCAGGGGAAGAGAAGAATCAGAAACATGTATATCCCTTATATCCAACTTCCTGTTCTCTTCACACTGAAAGGTGTGTTCTGAAAATTTAGAACTCTTATTAACTGCACCAAATGTCTGGTGACAAGAAGGGCAATGAGTGTCTTCAGAAAGATGAGAATCAAGACAGACATCACAAATGGCCAAAAGCTGAGTGCACGGTGTCTTCTCATTTTTCAAGGCACAAAGTGATAATGAATTAAAACATTCTTTCCACATCCACAGCTGAAACTCTTGGTACCTTTCCAAGGCAGCTTTCTTCTCGATTTCAGTTCTCCCAAGCACAACTCTCAAAGAAGATGATGTATCAAGTGTATCTGAATTTAAACCACAAACTGCACTACTGAGACTGTCAGACCAAGCAAAATCAGGATCAACATCCATTTCAGCAGCTTCATTTTTAATTGTGGTCCCACTCTTACCAACAGTATCAGTACCCTGCAAGTTCCTTCTAACCTTTTCTTTGAAGGAGGTCTCAATCTTTTGCAACATTATGCGTAAATGAGATTCCCTACTCCCCCGTGTATCCAAAGACGACAATAGAGCATCAAAGGCCTACACAGATTGAATAGAGCCAATAAAAGCATTAGACAGATGCAAACATACCAATCATCTGCACTACATCTTCCTAAGATATTTACTTAAGTTCAAGTTCTAACGACACAACTTTTTGAGTAACCAATTGACAGACGCAGAAGATTATTCTTCCAGAGAAGACATCTGACAAGTAATTTTATTCGTATGGAAAATTACTTGGAACAATAAAAGATCAAACAATAACACAAGATAACAAATTAACAAAAACATGCATGCACCAAAATCATAGATGAATATATAGTTATGTAAGAAAATTAACATTATATAATTGCATGAAAATTACCTCTATTGTATCAATAAGCCTCCAAGTTCCATCATTTAATTCAACAAAGATTCGACCAGAACAAGGATCGTTTCTAGAAGCTGATGTAGCAAACTGCCAGTATCTATTACGTCTGCGATCTTGACCGAGAGGCAAGGACCTGTATACATACATCTCTTCCGCCATATGGGAAATGAAAGCTTTCAATTGCGAGCGTGACCTTTTGGAAGCATATCCATGTTGCTGAGTGGCAAGGTTATCCAGACCTGTAGAGGGATCTTGAACTACCATGGCCCTATCAGTAGGGAAATCATTGAGATGATTCTGAACAGCTTGAGAACCAAACATAGGTTTTTGATCTTCTGCAAGGCTTGGAGATGCCTCATTCCTATTATCAACAATAGCAGGTAATGGGCTTTGGCTGCCCTCTGCTGCAGAACTAGCTAGATGTGTTTCAGCTTTGCTCCCCACAGCAAGCGTAAAATCTAATCTAGCTATATTATCTTCGTTCAAACGACTTTTACCTAATTGGGCTTCAACCCACATTTGCTTTTTAAGACAGTTGGCTGCTTCCAAACGATCCTGCAGATCTCTTAAAAATGATATTAAATGCAAACAAACAAAGCAGATTAACTGATTAAGAATGAAAATGTAGGTTTACCTCAAGAACGGCACGAATAGAGTTTCCTTCATTTGCAACACCAACTAAGGCAACAAGGGCATTAAGACGCTCCTCCACACTGAGATGAGAATATTCACCCTCTGCAAGTCCTAGGATCCATGATTCACTGGGCTTGCTTTCATCAATCTCAATATTTTCCTGTTTGAGATGACTAGCTCCAAAATCTTCAATAGCAACCTCAGTAGTACTTTGACATCTTGCATCCTTGGAACTATTTAAAGAGAAAGATGAAAGACCCTTGTCAACCTCATTTTGCACAGTTACTGCAACATCATTGCAAACATTGTCTCTTCCACTCACTGAAGTATTTGCTTCATCATATCGCTCAAAATTTTTGTTTGCACTTGAGGGAGTTGCTAAGGCTTCAACTTCAGGATCCTCATCGACATCACATTCAGAGTCTTCATCTCTATCAACATCATCAGCATCTTCTCCGCCTAAAAACCCATTTTCAAATATTCGAATTTTCTTTCTAGCTGCTGCAAGTATTGCCTCAGCATCAGCGGGATCCTTCCTAAAAGCAGGTCGTACACAATATGTTGAAGGAGCTATTCTTTCAAAAAGTTTGGTATCCCTCGTCAAAGCAACAGAAATTGATGCTTCTGGTGTCTTGCTTGTTGTAAGGTCTCGGAGTCCAGATTTCTAACATCAAACATATAAATCAGGAAAGAGCATAGATGCAAAAAGCTTACTTAATTTAGCAGCTTAAACTCACCTGAATCTTTTCTGCAAGTTCTAGCACAGTTAATCCCTTGCTACCCTCAAGTGAAAGAACATGAAAGGCAGCAAATTTTACAGTTCCAGGTGTCAATTTATGCCTAGATCTGCGTGGAAGTAACAAGCCTTTTTCTCGCATCCATGCAAAGGCATTTTCAGCTGCTGAACCACTACGTATGGTAGAAACAATGTCATGACAATCTTTACCCTGAAATCAATCCAAGTATATTTTGATTAATCAAGAGATAAACAAGAAGGTACTATCATCATTTGACATCTAAATATGCCATGAAGCAAAAAATGGGACGAATATACATCTGATAACTGCCTAGACATATCAAGCCTTAAAATCAGTTGCACACACATTTTATATAAAACTCCAATACACGTTACATGCAATTAACTCGGATGAGATGTCTAAGTGTTCCAGAAGCCATTCTATCAGCTTTAATCACTGAATCATTAATACCCATGGGGAATTCAACTCTATTAATTTTGTCTTCCTAAATGAGAGCAATTATGCCCCAGATAAATAAAAGGCAGCCATAATCTTTAACTAATCAGACACTAAATACAGAAGACTAGAGGTCGAACCAATATCCTGAACAAAGCACTGACCAAAGTATAGAGCTGCTCAACAATATTCAAAGGACCAGAGATTCCTCTAACAGGAAATCCACTGGGGTAAAAAGAGCTTAGCAACCTTTAAGGGAGATTTTATGTTGCAGATTTCAGATCATCACAAATACTTGTTTATTGTTGTGTCTCTACAAACAGCTTCCATGTCATATTAATTAACATAATATTACCAGATGAACAATAGGACACCGATTTCAATTAATTATGTTCGTAAAATACGAACCTTACGGTTATCACCTAAGCTGGCCCATGAACTACTCCTTTTCTTCAACTTTGGCCCATATCCTGCAGACAATGCTAATTGCCGAAATATTTCAGGCCAAGTTAAGGGATTTAGATGCCGCTGCCAATTACGTATGTCAAAACCCCAGGCATATGCCTGATAGACAGGAAAAAAAAACAAAAAGAGTTATCAACAATATAAAAGAGTATTATACTGAGCAATTAACACCAGCAAATGAATAAGTGCAAGGAAGAGTTTACCCCTTCAATGATCTGTGGATGCCCACCTTCAGGATTAGCAGTACAATATTGATTCATGCCTAATCCTGTAGAAGGCGTCCTTGCAACATCTTCAATATCTTTTATTATTGATTTCAGCAGCGCAAGATGTATCTCACCCAACAACCTTGAATCCTGAGATCAAAAGGGCAACAATAGAAAAATAGAATGTTAAAAACAAAATATTATTGTGCAAAAATGTGAATAAAAATATATATGCATATATACACATAACTCACATAGTCATGAAAAGCTTGCACAAACTCATCAAGAGTAAAAGGCCATAGCCCAAGAACATCAGCAAAAGTGATGAAAAATCTCCAAACCTGCAAAAACCAAGCATAACATTGGAACCTCAAAAATGAAGGCATTGAATTCATCAAACTAGTTTCAACACTGTAAAGAGTAAACGAAAAAATTTATGAATATGATAAAAGTGTTATAAGTTCATACCATGAGAAGGTTCCCAATGTTCTCCTCTGAATCATTCCAAGGTTGAACCACAAATGGCCTTTTTAGTTCCACAGACTTGGGAGGGAATACACAGAGAGAATCTAAAGGCACAAAATTTGCAAAATAGTGCTCAGGGAAATTAGCCAAAAGATAGTGGAAGGACATTATCATATTTAATTAACCAGAAGGCACTCAACAGAACACCTCATGCTTACCATCTTAAGTAAGACAGAAATGATTAAAATCCAGAAAAATGTTGAATAAAGTAATAGCAGATACGAGATGCAACATCATATTTATAACCATAAAATGGATGAAAAATAACCTATCATCTATCTAGGAACAAGGTCTACATCTAAAAAAATATAAAAAATAAACTTTAGCTCCAGAATTTGGGTTCCTGCGGCAACTGTTTAGGGTTCATGGGGAGACAAATACCATAAATTCTGAGAAATAACGTCCACAAATTCTCACAAATGCAGACAAAATCAACTTCATTTCTTTGACTGGGCCAGTGGGCCATTTTCGGAAACATTTTAAAACTTGATATTGTACAGTCACATAATAATTACCAATTTTTGGCGTGAGTTTTTCAGGGTTTCAAGAACATATAACAGAAGGGACAACATCAAAAACAAGGGGAGAGGGGGAAAAAAGAGAGAAAAAGTCAATCATGTAAGCGCATAAAAAAATACATATCAAGCCATATATACCTCGGAATGAATCGAGGTTCTGCAAAATTTCGAGGTTGAGATGAATTATTGAGGATAACCCTTTGCTAGCAGCAGCCAAATCCATGAGTTCCAACTGTTCATCCTCGATAAGATCCATAGATTCTTTAGCCATTTTGCGGGCAGTTGCCTTCTCAATGGCAACTTTACGTTTAGCTGCCTGTTTCTCCATGCGAAGCTCTTCTTTGAGCCTCATTTTTTCAGCCTATGAATAATACCCCACAGACAGAGGGGTTTATATCATTTATACAAAAAGAAAAAATAATAATTGTAGGGCACAAGAGTAGCTCGTATCATTGGTAGGTACTCAAACTTACTCTTAAGTATTCTTTCTGTAAAAATTTTTCCCTCCGCTCCATTTCACGCTTTTGCTCACGCAGTAATCGCTCTTCCTCTCTCTGCCTTTCACGCATCAGCCTTTCTTCTTCCTTCCTTCTTTCACGCTCATGCTTCTCCATTTCTTTTCTCATTCTTTCCTCACTCTAATAATACAAAATTAATAATATAAGCATATGAAAAAGTATTGCTTCCCCATCATGGCACAAACCATAAGTAAAACAAAACCTTTCGCCTCAGAATATCTTGTCTTTCAATCTCTTTCCGTATCCGAATCTCATTCGCTTCAGCTTCCCTTGCAATTCTAGCTTCGTCATTCTACAAGATGCAACTTAATATGTGATTGATTAACCCTCAAATTTTTTGTAAAAGAAAATTATGTTGTACTATTGTATGGTAAATATTCTAATTTATCCATATATTTCCAATTAGTCACTAAGGGATACCTTGTACTTCCTCTCCATGCTTAGCTCAGCGTCATTATTTAAAGTTTGCCCGTCAGATAATAAATAAGGATCTTCAGTTCCAACAGTTAGGTGACTTGTAGTCTGGGCATTTATTCTATTATTTGAGGTTGATTCCCTTTGAGGGAGAGAGCCTTCACCTCCATTAGGTGATGAAAAAATGTTTCCTGGCTTGTCTTGCTGAGACAAAACACGAACACGAGAAACATGACCTTGAACACCATGAACTCTTGACGATGGTTCATTTGCATGAACAAAAGATGTTCTACCTCTTGAGCCATCAACCGGCGAACCATGAAAATAAGGCTGCTCTGAGAGAGACTGATATTCGTGAAGAGCCCTTGGGATGACCTGGAATTAGATTCACACAACTTCAACGACTAAATTTATATAAACTACATAAAATCTACCGTTTCATACTACAGAAATAATGACGACTTTGAAAAAAGCAAAATAAAACCAGGATAATGTCGTCAACAGTATATAAGTGATACTGAACCTTCATTTTCAATTTCCAAATATCTATAGATGCATAAGAAACAACATCTGCACACATTCCGGAGGAGAAAAAAGAAGGAAATAGAACCAGATAGCAACTAGGCAACATTTTTTATCAAAAGGAACCAAAGGACGGAACAATCTAATATCTTCAAATTCACATGTAGCAATCACAACACAAATGCATAACAAAGAAAACATGCTTTCAGGAATGAATTGACAAAACCACAAATGAAACAGATCAAGCTACAAGATTAAGCCTCAAACTAATAACTTTTGCCAAATTATTTCAGCTACAAAAGAAGACCACTTTAGATTTCAATTAGAAAAAGAGATAGCATTAACCTTATAAAACACTAAATTTTAGTACAAAACTGAAATTCATCAAAACCAGTCGTATAGAAACAGAAAAGAGAACTTCTTGATCACTGTCACTAGCAAAAAGACCTAGTCTAATGAACTCCAATGGCACGTCAAGCATCCAAATAACATTGCAATCTCATAGATTTATCTATCAAGTAGGCATTCCAATTATACTCATTCGTTAAACATCTAACCAATGAATCTGAGAAACCAACTTTAATTGATTTGGTATCATGTCGATCATATACTTTGCTCTCATAAGGATGCCCAGACCGCTTCTGCTGCTCAGAGCTTGCTGCTTCACATGCAATAGAGAAAGAAGTTAGCAGGAAAACTGTTTGCAATAGAATCAAAATATATTGAAACTCTACTTAAAATGAAGACCTTATATCAAGGCATAGTTTCATCAATGAAATCCAACTAAACCATCAAAGTCTAAAAACATTTTTTTCTAAAACTGAAAACAGAATGCATTGCTTACGCTTATACCTATCGGTGCTCCAAATGCATCAGGTGGCAAGGAATCAAACTCCATTCCAAGAATTGGCCCATCCTCCCTCAGTGGCTCCCCTAACTGTGCCTCCAAACAGGCAATTGCTCTGAGTTCCATTATTGACTGTTGTGACTCAAAAGACCTCCTAACCACTGGCATGTCATCCATTAAACCCCGAGAAGATCCTGCTGCATTCCTTAGCTCCATCAAATAAGGACTGGAGCCAGACCCTGAGCCCGAGCCATAATCACTCCCAGGCTCAGCCCCGGCTCTCAACTCATCTGTAGGAGATTCTGGCATTACTACAGCCACATTCTTTTGCATTTTTTTTAGCGGAATCTCTTTTTCTTTTTTATCCTTCAATCTTCTGTGACAAAACCACATCTGCAACTGTCGATCAGATAAGCCTAATTTATCCGATAGCTCAGCTCGAGTAGACTCGGTGGGGTATGTTTCAGCTAAGTTAACAAAAACACACCAAAAACAAAATCAACAAATTGGACAAACAATTTAAACAAAAATTTAACTCATAAAACAACAAATTAAACAGTAAAATGAAAAAAATTCAAGCATACATATACATTAAAAAAATACAAATTAGCACACATATTAGTTTGAATAAAGAAATCAAATTTAATACAGCAGCTAAATACAAATAAATATAGAAATTTCACCAATCAAATCATGAAAATACACAAGAAATTAAATTATGAACAAAAATTAAGAAAATTAAAAGGAAATATCTATACGAACAAGCATAGGCCTTCTCGAGGGTTTCGAGTTGAAACGGAGTCTTCATCTGTCGTTTGGGCTTTCCTTGTTGACCTTCATTGGAATGATTATTAACAATTTTTTTACTTTCATTACTTTTATTCTGATTCTCAGCGTCCGAATCGGCCTCCATTGAAGCCACCACCAGAACAACCAAAATCTAGGGTTTCTTTCTTCAACGAACAAAAAGGATGCAGAGAACAAATAACAAAAAAATATAATGAAAATAATAAGAACCCTAATAATAATAAAAAATAATAATAATAATAAAAGTGAAGATGAATGATGATATGATAAGAGAAGAAAGAGAGATCGAGAAGAGAGAGTAAAAAATTAAATTTAAAATTAAATAATAATAATAATAATAATAATGAGAAAACAAAGTTAAGAAAATAGTAAAAAGCGAAATCAGGAACAGAACAATAGAAGTAGCCCTTCTTGACTCTAATTACAACACATTCCATTTTTTGGTTTTTTAATTTACTTTAAGAGACTTAATTGATTTTGTTTTTCTTTTGTTTTTATTGAATGGTGTGAGCGAGCGTCAAACAAACAAAGGCTCTTGATGTGGTTAATAACATATGGAAAAGAAATCAACTGTTTTTTTTAAACTCAAATTTTTTCTTTTTTTTATGTTTTTATTTTCTTTTTCGGTTCTTGATTTTTGTTTTTTGAAAAAAGAAAATATTTATTGGTTGTTGCGTTTGGGTCGTAATGAATCTTTGTGCGCGAGATTTGTTTTGGGGTTTCCAGTTTGTGCTTCTGTGGGGCCCAATTGAATTGGACTGGGCTTTATTCCTTGCATTAAGATCTGATTTACGCCACAATTAAAAGCTGACGACATGTCGTCTATTCCTAAACTCGTTAACAGACAAGTCGTTGTATTAACTACAGAGAAACGAAAAATCATCTTGACGAGCATTGTTTTTTGTAAGTCATGTGCACTAACATGTAAGTGTGGCAATGTGCAGGGTTTGGGCCGCAAAATATTGGCCCGGGGCTTTGGAAAAGTCATGTTCGAGTGTCTTTCGGGTTGGACTCGGGCTTTATCCGGCCCGTTTTAAAAAAATGATGATCAGACAGTAGCTAAAATCTTTGGGCGTCGCGACGCGGGAGGTGCGCGTCGCGATGCAATCTATTTTCCAGTATAATGTATATTTATGAATTTTTTTTGTTTAAGCCCGGGTCCGGATCCGGGCTTGAGCCGGGCTTCTAATTCTAGGGCCCAGCCCGAGATATTTTTATCTCGAGCCCGGGCTTTTCTGCCATCCTTACTAAGGTGAAAGGGATGACTCGATCTGAATTCTGAATCATAATTCACTAAATAGGACAACCTACTGATGAGATTAATTCCTAATAATTTTCAAAATTCTCATTATTTATTTTGAAGTATAGTCTTAACTCTTAAGAAATATTTTAAAACCTGGTCCGATCCATTGACTCGAGATGGGAAGATGGTCAAAAGTCAGATGTCGGGTCAGGGATTGACCCGATGTTAATGATAAATTATTATTTTATTTATATATTTTGTATAAAAATATTGTAAAAATAATAATTCAAAAAAATAGTCTCTACAACTACATATTCTATATTAATTTATCAAATGTTATTTCATTATATATATATATAGATATATATATATATATAAAACTAGTTTAGAGCAATGCGCGAGTCGATGTTTATTTATAATATGTGATTTTAATATTTTTTCCTTTCATATCAGCTTACGAACAGCGTTTTACAATCTTTTTTTTTTTAATGGGAGCTTTCACAATGATTATGGTCTAAGCTTTTGAAAATCAATACTTATATCTAGCCAATTCAATCCAAGTAATATATATGTATTGCACATATTGTGTGTTTACTTAAGGGCAATGGGAATGGAGGAATGAGAATCATTTCCAATAAGCTTGTTTACTTCATAAAATTGAATAGAAATGGGAATAAGAATGAGAGTGAGGCCCACAAATTTAGGAATGGGGAATGTGAATCTCATTCCCACCACCCCTCATGGGAATGAGATTCTCATTCCCATTATTGATGAGAAATTACAATATTGTCCCTAAGATAATTAATTAATATTAATTTATAAATAATAAATAATAAAATAATATTTAACATTTTAATAAAATAATAATTTAATAAAAGAATAATTTATATTTAGTAATTTAATACATTAATAATAAATTAAACTTAAATAATAAAATAATAAATAAAAACTATTATCAATAATTAATAATAAAATAATATTTAATATTTTAATAAAAGAATAATTTAACATTGAGTAATTTAATACATCAAAAAATTAATAATATTAATAAATAATAAATTAATATAAATTATAACTAAGGGTATTTTTGTAACTTTTTAACAATTCATTACGATTACTGGATAAAGTAAACACATCAATGGTAATACTGCTTCATTCCGATTCCGATTCCGATTCCTACAGTTAAGTAAACAACTTATACTGAATCCGATTTATCATTCTCATTCCAGCTCATTCTGATTCCATTTCATTCCGATTCCATCTCATTCCGATTATGAGTACGTAAACACACCAATAATGTATACACACATATAAAGACTGTAATGCATTAAAATTGTGGTTTAAATAATACAAAAATGATTTTTTTAAACTAAATTTGCGATTCATGCAATTAAAATTTCAAAAAAAAATTGATCAAAATATCACTTAAAAACCAAATCCATAAATTTTTGTACAGATAATTCATTCCACTGATAGTCTCTGACAAAGTTTTTCTTTACCAAAAAACTTGACATGATCTTTGGATTACACATTAATCATATCAAATGCTGACCCTAGAAACAAATTCAATAATAAAATGCAAGATCTTGTGTATTTTTCAATTAAACAAAGGAAAAAACACTTAATTTGTAAATCATGCCAAAGACTTGCGAAAATAAATAAATAATCTTAGAAGGTTATTTACGAATTAATATGAAACAACGTATCATTAAATTCATTGAATTTTCAAGTGTAATCAATAGCTTAATAATAAAAAATTTAATAATTGTATCATTGAATTTTCAAGTGTTATTAATAGTTAATTAATTTATAATTATTGATAATGATAATTAATAATGATAAATTTAATAATTATATTATTAAATTCTTTAAATTTCCACATTTTATTAATAATATATAGTTTAAAATAAATAAAAATTAAGAATTAGTAATTAATAATTTAATAAACTAATGACAGCTCAATCTCCCTTTAATTAAGAGGGAGCTCTATTAGGTTTTTTTTTTTATAGTAATAGATAGATTTCAAGTGTTATTAATAGTTAATTAGCAATTAATAAATAATCAATCAAGAATTCGTAATTAATAATTTAATAAATCAATGAGAGCTCATCATTTCCCTTGAATTAATGGAGAGTTCTATTAGGGTCTGTTTGGTTCAACGAATGGGAGGGGATGAGATGGATTTTAATGGAGTGGAGGGGAGGGAAGAGGAGGGGATGAGAGAGATTTTAATTAAATATATGTTTGGTTCAAAGGAGGGGAGGGGAGAGGAGGGGGAGATTTTTAATTAGATATATGTTTGGTTCAAGAAGGGAGGAGAGAGATTTTAAAACTAATTTACTATTTTATCCTTGTAATCTTTTATAAATAAAATTAAAACAATATAGGCTTATATTATCTTTGAATTAATCAAAGAATAAAATTAAAATTAAAAGCTCTACATAATACATGTTATTAAAAATAAAATTAAATAAATATAAGAGAAGAGAATAAGAAGAATTGAATAATGAAGCAAATATAAGAGGGATTTGTAATTAGGACAATTTTGAATTTTAATGTATAAGTAGGGATAATTTAGTCATTTTGAATTACTCACTTTCTCTCCCTCCAAAAACCCCCACTTTTAGAGGGAGCTAAAATTGGCTTAGGAGAGATTTTGCTCTCCTCCCATCCCCTTAAAAAAATTGAACCAAACAAACATTATTTAAAATAATCCCTCCCATCCCCTCCAAAACCCCATAACCAAACACCTGTTAGGTTTTTTTTTTTTTTTTTTTATAATAGTATATACATATAGATTAGATAAAAGCAAATAATAATTTTCAATTTCGTATATTTTTCAATAGTATTGAGAATAGAGAAATGTATATGGTAAGTGGTAAACCATATATGATATCTACTCACTTAGAGATGTAGTTTAGATTCTCTTAATTATTAAAAATAAAAAAAAAATCATTTTCATTAAATATATATGTTTGGCATCAAAAAGAATTTCTACTCAATTAAAACAGCGACTAATTTACTTTAGGAGCCTATCTTTGAATCAAATAGGAAATTATTATTTTTATGTAGGAAAATAACAAATAAGTAGGAAATATTAAGGGTCCATGCCACTTCTCTTCAAACGCACATGCTTCTTAAAATGGAGGAATATTAGGAGTTGAGGGAGGAAGTTAGCAGAACATGTAGGAAATTGAGAAGCTATTATAGGAAGTTATTTTCAGGAGTTATAAAAACCAAAGAGGAGCTAAGAGAGAATGACTATTTCCAACACATCGATGAAAAAACTGAACATGTCAACTTTCAATTATTTTCTCTGTAGTTAATATTCTTTTCAAGTCTTTATCTATAGTTACATTTTGTTTTAATTCCAGTAAAGCTTTCATTCAATAGTTTGCAACTTTTTTCTTCTGTAACTGGATATTTCAATTCCAGTAAAAATTTCTTTCCCAATAATTTTAATTATTTATCTCTTACTATCATCCTCCTCTTAGAATCTAATTGTTTATCTCTTACAGGCTTTAGAGAACCATTAGTTTTTCTATCGTTCGATTAGAATTTAGTTTTGTAACATTGATGATTCATTCATTTGGCACGCCCAACAACACCATTTTTGGAGCCAACGGTGATTTTGGCACACCTAGTGGGACCCACTAGCATGATGCTGCCATAGAGAAGAAGTAATTTTTGAAAAGACACTACCACGTCTGATGTGGAGATCGCTTCTGTTGGAGTTGGTGCTTGGAGCGCCAATCCGAATAATGTATTGTAATATTTATTATTTATTAATAACATAACTACAATTTCATTTCAAACATTATTAATGGTAATGTCATTATACATATTAGACTGATGTATAAATATGCTAAGAATGACATCGACCTTAGAATAGTCATTTAGTAATGTTGGACATTGAGTGATCCGACATTGTGATAGTATTACTATTATAAACTATTCTTAAAGTAAATATTCATAGTCGTTGGTTTTGGAATACAGTCGAATTCCTATAACCTAGTAGACTAGCACATATCGTATATTGAATTGAAGTTCCAATTGTTTAACCCGATGTACCATGAGCTTTGGAAGCTTGTATAGAAATGTGGGTATTTATTGGAGCAAATATTGAATGACTCACAAGTGATTCCTAATAGTTGGAAGTACACACCACTGTCAATATGAATCTCCTCGAGTCGAGTAGCATATGCGATCATTTGACTATATGATAGCATTGATTTTGTGTGAGATCTTCCACACTTAGATGCCATGTATGTCTGAAATCTTTCATGGTCTGACCTCTAGATATTCGTTAGGTGTGGACTGATGCACTCGTTAATCAAGTGTGTATCAAGATAGGATCTATCGGCCCGTATGTGTACCATAAGAGGTTTATGTATCTATGTAAGTAAGTCACGATTCTTAAAACTTTGGCCAAAGTCAATCACCTAGGGTGGATCGCATATATCAGAAATGGTTTCTGATTAGTTGTAAAGAATCGTGGACATGTTGACATGAGATGTGCGCTTTGGAAATTTGACGGTGTATTCTATGTTTCCTAAGCACACTCGGATAGCCTACGACAGAGAGATTGATAAACATATGTGATGACCTCGACTTGTATAGTTCAGAAAGATCGTTTGTGTTCTTCGCGGATTTGGAAGTGGCCAAATTGCGTACATATATGCTAGAGAGTCCCACATATAAAGTATACTCGTTAAGCACTTGGGTAGCCGATAATTTTTTTATATAATAATATTTGATAATTATCAACTAAGATAATTAAGTGTTATTGGATAACATTGATTATTTACTTTGACCTAATTGGATTAATCTAAAATTTAAACAAATGCTTTGTCGTAATTTCATAAATATCTCTACCATTGGAGGATATTTTGGTAATTACAAATATGTATAATAGGTGTATCTGTCTTGATTTAATTGGATTAAATCAAAGTGGTAGACATTTAACTAATTTATTTTCTAATCTTTGTCTTGATTTAATTAGATTAAATCAAAGTGGTAGACAAAGGTGATTAGTCACACCTAATTTTACATATTGAATTAAGCCTACCTAAATTTGATTAAGACTTTTATTAATTAAAAATTACATAAGTTTTGCTATAAATAGCAAGCTTGATCAATGTTTTAATTAAGCTTGAGAAAGCTAAATACAAGCAAGAATTATAGAAATTAGCCAGAGAAATGTTTAGAGAAGCTTTAGAAGATCTCTACAACATTCAATTAGGAGAAATCAAGATTGGATTTTGGAGTGAAACTTGCTAGTATTGGAATCAAGATTGGATTTTGGAGTCAAGCTTGCTAACTTAGGAATTTTTCCACAACATTTCAACAAGGAGAAATAGATTGGATCTTTGAATCAACCTTACTAGGCAAGTTTGATCTTCTCCAAAAGCTATGTTTTTCATTAGCGAGTTTTCATTAATGAGACATATAGTGATGAATTATGTATTAGATACATAATAACATAGCTTGATGTTGAAATTAGACTAATTAATTGTGTTAAGATGTTTTGGAAGTATAAACACAATATGATTGTAATGCTTACGTTAGACATAGACATAAAATTAGAGTTTGGAACTCTAGATAATAGCTTGGAGCTATTGATACCATTCTAGAATCATTTGCCCACCTTTGGGTGACCTAGAATTGTTCATGAGTCATTTTATTGTGGGATTCTATTTTGGTTTGTATTTGATTTAAAGAAATACATATATATATTTAGAATATATATATGTTTGTTGTATAACAAGCGTTGTGGTTGGTTTTGAAATTAAAATTATTTTGAGTGATTTTAAAATGTGTTTAAGGGTTTTAGAAATTAAAAAAAAAAATTAATTAATTTTGAAAAGAATATGCTGCTGCATGTAACGTGAGCTGCATGCAGCCAGCGATGCATGCTGTGTAGCAGGATACTGTGCATGCTTCTAGCAGCAGCATGTGTAGCATGGTGGCTGCTCAAGCAGTCGCTAGTCCAGGGAGACACGTGTTTTTCCGATTTTATCCCGTTTTGGTTTTTCCGAACCCGGTTTTTCCCTAAACACTCGTAATGGAATATGGTATTTCATTAAAATATTTTAAAATACACCCATGCTAGATATCCACGGGTTATGACCACTTCCGCTGTGCGGGGCACCGATTCGATCCTAAGGGTTGCACATCCTTCTCAACAACTTTTACAACAGTATGACAATGACAATAAGGAATTGTTCCACACCCGGTTGAGCAAATTGAGACGAACTTGACTCCTTTTGAAATTAACAGTCAGGAAAATCAAAATCCAACAACACATATTGTTGGAGCCTCAGGTGATACAGTTTCACCTACCAATTTAAGTGATGACTTGGATAATTTTGCAGATTTAGCAAGGAATATGGAAACGAGCCAAGAGAAGATCTTACAGACCTTATAGAGGATATAACAACACATGTCTGGGTAAATTTCCAACTCCAAGAATGAGAGGAATGAAGGACATGAAGCAATTTCTAGGCTAGTTATGTAGGAGAAACGCGATGAGCAATCCTATAGAGGATCTCACAAAACACATGGCCTTTTGAGTCCTTATATGCCAAATTCTCACCCTCATCCTCCTCAAGTGGAAAATAGATACCAACCTCATCTTATGAGAGAAGAAGTTGGTGGATTTTTCAAGATTCCTACTACCAATGGCCGTCATTTTGGCAGTGGCAGGTCTGTAGCCCATATGGCTCCTAAATAGTTCCTTAGAGCCACGAATTCGAACAACCACCTTGCAGTTTATAAAGAGGGAGCGCATGCAGGAATGGGCCCGGGGGAAATCCTCCATTGTTGAATAGAGGAAATCATCCTCTAGTGCACATTTCTCAATTTTTGGATGTAGAAAACAGTAAGGGAAGTGCTTCAAGAACTCTATGGACCAAGGCTGAGGCAAATCGGTTGTCTCAAATTTCACAAGCTATATCCTAATGTTGTTGATAGAGAAAATCCATATCCTAAAGGATACAAGATTCTCGATTTCTCATTATTTTCCGGAGAAGGTTACCAATCCTCATTGGAGCACATTACAAGATTCATCATCTAGTGTGGAGAACTAGTGAATTATGACAATTCTCCAATTTATAAGAAATGACTAAACCTATTATGGAGATTGTGCCATTGTATAACAACAATGAATTGAACCATTAGTAATCACAGTTATTTTATGGATGTGCTTAAGATGTGTAAGAGTGCCCAAATGGGCCAAAACAAGATGTACCCTTTTCTAGATGAGAGTCAGTGTGAGTATGAGACTCATATTTTGGCACATTTGGAATCTAACTAAACTTTTTATGCCCAACGAGGTTCGCATACAAGGTGGTCCATTATCATTTCAAAGCATTTTGCCCAAGTTCCATAGAAGTGCAAACTTGTCAATTGAAAGGCCCAATAAGTTTACACCCCACGACAAAAGGTCCAAACAACTTTAAATGATCGGGGGGCCCAAACACATGCATAAGGAAAGCTTCTATAGAATAACACCTATAGGCTTTCATGTGGGCTTAAAGGTTATGGCTTAGGCTTTTATCGACGAAGGGTTGCCCACAACTAGGTCTTTCTAATCAAGGGTCTAATCGACCAAGTGAACGCATATTTTTTATACCTAAAGATACAAAGGGTTGCACACAACCAGGTCACCCGACCCAAGGGTTCAATCGACCTAGTGAATACACCTTAATACTCGAGGGTACATAGCAATAAGTGATATTTATCATCGCATACCAATCCACCGCCTTGAGTGATAGCGATTTCTCGAATACATGATGCCATCGCGGCTAAAAAGGGTATGCAAAACATGAAGACATGGTTCTCCTCAAATCGACATAATTACTACAAGGTATTTTTCGGGGCCATTCCTCTATCACAGTGGAGTCGCCATCTGTAGGAGCGAAGAAAGGTTTACCGCTATGCCTATGACATTGGCGACCACTACACTGTTGGGCTCATAGTCCGTAGAGAGTATGAATAGTCTCGCGAGGGGACTAACCAAATAATAAGGGAGTTGCCACTCGGTATAAGACACTTGGAATGATTTAAGGCCACACTGCACCCCTCTCAAGGTCTGACTTTAAATCCTTTTGGGTTCAAAGTGGTTCCTTATTGATGTATATGCATAAAGAAGGTATCCTCACATCTTATAATGCAATCACATGAAAAATAATTTAAATAGCATACACGGCACAAACATAAAAAAAGGTAAAATGAGGTTAATAAATAAAGTTTAAGTGTACAAATAAATAATTACAATGATAATTAAACAAGTTAAAATAGGCTAAATCATGTATTATGTAGGTCTGGCCCCGTAGACGTATGGTTGGACATTGCCTAAAGTTTGGCCGGATGTACTGCGTAGTCCAGAAACATAAAAACATGCATATATAAATATCGATACAGTGAACAAGCATTTTAGATACATTTATAATGAAATGGCCATCTCTAGTGGTACGTGGCATTGTATCCCAAGTGTGAACCATGTTACTGTTCATTTGGAATCGGCTATGGAACTTATGTTCGAGTTTTCATCCTATATAAAATGGACGGCTGGATATAAATCATCTCAGGCTGAACATAAAGTATGTCAGATCGGACATGGTTTATAAATCTAATATTAAGTAGAGCATAATGTGTATCATTTTATTTAAACAGTAAACTAAATACATGCAATAATAAACTAAACACAATCGTATGAAAACAACATAATAAAACAACTAAATATGCATGACGTAATAGTAATAATCGAAATATGAAAATAACTAAGCATGTACTGGATCTACAGATTGCTGAAAGGTCGACCAGATATTTGTATATCTGACTATGTGTGTGTGCATGTCCGGCAGGACGTAGTGTACGTATGGCCGAAGATACTGTATCTAAACCAAAATCTAAAATACGAAGAAATATTAAAATAGTGCCTTCATTCATACCTTTGCGTTTGTTGCAGATCAGAAGACTCTCTGATCGTCAGGTTGCTACTTGGATGCTTGTTGGGTTGAAGGGAACTCCAATGATTGGTTTGATTTCTATCTTTTAGGGTTTTCAAGTATTTTAGCAAGGTTTTCTCTTGATAATTTCCAACCACCCGTTTGTGAAATATAAGGGCTCTTTTATAGTGCAAGGGAAGAGTTCGAAAATGGAAGGGATAGACATGATCATTTTCATCTCTCTTGTTTGTCTTGGGTGTTTGAAAATCTATCTGCAGTTACAAGTCAAACTATGTCCGGCCGAATGTAGGGTTTGGGATGTATATCTGGCCAGACTTAATCAGACATGTGATACTATTTGTTTAAATTTTTCATGTGGGTTGACCAATTAAGACATGTTCGACCGGATGTGTAATTTGAATCATAATAAGCTCCTATAACTTCAGTAACTAACAATTTGCTCGTTCAATGACAGTTGTGTCATGTTCGATCGGATGTAGGGTTTTTAGGGTATATCGGGCCGGATTTTACTGGCTAGAGAGAGGGTATGCCGAACATAGGTGATATCCGGCCAACTTTTGGCTTTGTTGCCCGGGGATTCTTTTCTTCCTAGCGTTCATATTTACAATTCCCCAACTTTCAGAAAGAGTCCCTGTAAGAGACTCATCATCTGGCTATACGTAAAAATAAATCTCTACAAAGATAAAGAAGGATGGGGTCATAGGAAAGAGCACACAACCAAAACTTGGTTACCTTTAAAAACCATGCCACCTCATGACTTTATTTTGCAGAAGAGATAGCTGAGATTTGTAGCCCCTCCAAGGGTCTGGCCAAACAATTAATGGCACATGGTAGAGCAAAATTTTTTTCTTGAAAAACTTTCTCGAACCCAGAAGAGAATACTCATATGCTAAAAGACTGCTCTACAGAGGAAAATAAATTAGCGCAAAAGTCGGTGAATGTGAAGTCAAAATTTTACATGAAGTCTACAGATGATCAAGAGTTAGTAGGGAGCTCAAATGATTTGTTAGAGGAAGAGTGGGCATGAATTAATTTCATGGTCGGAAGGACTTCTGTTCCTTTTAGTTGTGTCGCAGCAAGCTAGACTCTGCCGTTAAACTTCCTGGAAGAAAGTGAAAGGAAAGTTACATAAAATAAGGAGTTAGCAGGTACTTCATGGGAGATTCCTTCATTTGTGGAGGAGAAGAAAAGAAAGCCACGTTGTGGAGTGAGAATTCAAGCTGTGGAATTTGGAGGTCCCAATAGGGTGATATTGAAAAGCCTTCGGATGAGATGACATTGCATATCAAACCTCTGTACATTAAAGCCCATGTAAATGAAATGCCAATATCCCGAGTACTCGTGAACAATGGGTCAATATTGAATGTAATGCCTTTTAGAATGTTATTTGACATTGGGAAAATCAGAGGATGACCTAATTTCAACAAAGGTTTATGTGGCAGCTTTTACAGGAAATGTGACTATAACACTTAGGGTATTGCCAGTAGAATGTATTGTTCGAAGTATACTTGGACAGGTCAGTGGTAGCTTTTACCTAAGACTTCTTTGTCTGCGTTTTTTATAATGAAATCATCTGCCGGTTATCAAGTTCTCTCTAGAAGGGATTAGATTCATGTCTATTGGTTTGTGTCATCCTCCTTGCACCAATTCCTTATACTATTTAAATGACATGAAATGGAAGTAGTTTGGGCAGAGGAGAAGCATTTTCAAGCACATAATGATTCAACAGATACCTTATATTATGAAGAGGATTTGGGTCATGTTCATTTTTTTGGGAAAAGTAAGTTTGGAGGACTAAGAGACATGATAGTTAGTAAGCGAGAAGCTAGCAGGAATTAACTCAAAAACCTCTTAAAGTCATATGTTATTGTGCCTTTTAGGCCAAAACCAAAGCATGTCATCATGGAGGTTGATGACTAACTTTACTGAATTGGAATATGCGGTGACTATAGTCACAATATCAAAAACAAGTATGTAGCAGTTCTGGACAAGATAATAATTGAGGAAGTTCAGCAGGCTCACGGAGCAGAAGTAATTTTTTTGGAGGAATCAAAGGAAGAAATGAAGCAAATAGAATTACATGAATTGGATCCTGCTTCTCCAATTATGGAGGACAGTAAAGCTGAATTGTTAAATCGTCTGGAAGAATCGACCTTGGGACACTAGATAATGCAAGAGTCATTTATATCAGTGAACTCATCCAAGATGATTTAAAAATAAAATTGCTGAAGTTTTGTACGAATATAAGGATTGCTTCGCTTGGAGTTACAAGGAAATGTCTTACCTTAGTAGAAGCTTTATTGAACACCGTCTCCCAATCAAGCCAGACTTTCTTCCACGCCGCCAACCTCCAAGAAGAATATCAAAGGAGGTGGAACTTAAAGTAAAAGAAGTGATTGAAAGGCTACTGAAGGCTGGTTTCATCCAGCCAATTAAGTGTCATGATTCAATTGGTACCTTTGAATGGGTGGTCATGTCGTTTGAGCTTAAAAATACTGAAGCCACCTACCAAAGGGCAATGAATGCTATTTTTCATGATATAATTGGTCATTTTATGGAGGTGTACGTGGATGATATTGTTGTGAAATCTAAATGAGAAAGTGATCACGTAGACCATTTGAGGATGGGCCTTGAAAGAATGAGGAAGCATAAGCTCAATCCTCTCAAATGTGCCTTTGGTGTCAAATGAGGAAACTTCTTAGGATTTTTGGTTCACTAGAGAGGAATCAAAATGGAAAAAAAAAACAAGAGTGATTATGGAAGCTCAACCTCTTCGAAATAAGAAAGAATTATAGAGGTTCATGGGGAAAGTGAATTATTTTATGAGGTTATTATGAATATTACATGAAACACTAAGGAATTTTCAGACCTTTTAAAGCTTAAAAGCGAGGAGGAGTTCAGATGGGATGAGAAGTATCAATATGCATTTGAGAGGATGAATGAGTATTTGACTAAGCCTCATGTTCTCGTCCCACCTAGGGAAGGAATCCCTCTGAAATTATATATATCGACCGGTCATGAGTCAATTGGATATTTGCTTGCCCAAAACAGTTTATTAAGACATTAACATGCTATTTGCAATTTAAGTATGAGCGTTTCCTCCACAAAGGTGAATGGCTGTTCAATTAAGAAAATGTGTCTGGCTAAGTATTTTTCCTTCACCAAGTTACTTCACTAAATGATCATCTCGTGAATTTATATGGTGTCCCAAACTGACCTGATGAAGTACATGCTCAACAGAACATTGATCACTGGAAGGATTGGTAAATGGTTTTTATCTATGTCTAAATTTACCTTGATTTATTTTCCTCCAATTTCTCTGAAACGGAAAGCCTTTGCAGATTTTCTAGTTGATCATCATTGTTTAGAAATAAAAAGTGAGCAGAAACAAGAGCTTCAGGTGTACAGAGTTGAAAATTCTTTGTGGATGCTCTAATTTGATCGCTCTAGTACTGAAAGTTTAGTATAAGCATAAGTTGTCATCATTTCTCATGTAGGATCCAAAATAATTTTGTCTTTCAATCTGGAGTTTGAATGTACCAATAATCTGGCAAACTATGAAGCACTCATCATTTGTCTGGAAATCCTCAAAGAATTGGGAGCAAGAAATGTCTTGATCAAATGAGATTCTTAAGTTGTATTGAAACAAGTAACGAGAGAATATAAGTGCAACAATTTTTCATTGGGTCCTTATTTCATAGCTGCCATACAACTCATAGAGTCTTTGGAAGAAGTGACATTCAAACACGTTCTAGTAGAGAATAACTGGGAAGCACACCAGATAGCATAAATTACCTATGGAATAAAAATGTCAGAGCAGCTCATACATAAATCGGTCCTCATTTAAAAGCGCTCACATCATTCCATGTATGAGAAAGGAATCAATGTGGAAGTCTTCAATACTAATGTAAGAGTGGTAGGAGATTGGAGGGAAGAATTAATGAAGTATCAGGAGAATCCAAATGTAAGGGTTCCTCACAGACTCAAAGTTCAAGCATAAAATTTCATCTTCTTAGGAGGAGAGTTATACATGAAGGGATTTGATGGGTGCCTCCTAAGGTGTTTGAACTAGCCTGATGCTATGGAAGTAATGAAACAAGTGTATGAAAGAGTATGTGGTGATGTAGACATCGTATTTTTATGCATAGCCCGATGATGAGTCTCTTATGAAGGCACTACATGAAGGTTTGGAAAGTTGCAAGGATAAATGCTGGAAGGGAAGAGAACTCTAGAGAATTAGGAAAAATAGCCAAGTCCAGGCTGGACATCACCTATCTCCGACCAACCTTTTCTCAGTCTAAAATGTCTGGATGGATATATAATAGGTTTAGCCAAATATACAGATCCCCGGATTCATTGACCAATAACTTTGATCTGATTATGTGATTTATGAATTTTGATTTATGTCCGACTATGCATATATCTCAAATACTAAATCTGGCTGGACATAGATCAAAGTGTCAGCGAGTGTACAGATTTTCAATCACTAAAATCACATATGATTAATGTCTGGCTGAACATATATCAGACTGTCAATGAATGTACAAAATTTCAATTACTGAAATAACATGATCTAATTAATGTTTGGCCAAACATTGTTCTCAAATAAATATTCGGTCGGATATATATCGACCTATCACTGATAATGCAGAATGGCAATAACTTCAATCAGTGAGGTTATTTGATCTCATTTTCTTTTTTCAATTCCAGTTCGGACACTATATATAAGTGCCCAAATTCTTCATAAAGGGAGCCTAGTGGGTGGTCTGAATTCTTGGTTTGGAAAAATTTGGTATGAAACCTGAGGTCTAAAATTTTGGTATTAAAGATAATGAAAACTTTTTGAGAGAGAAAAACAGTGAGAATAATCCACGGGTTCCTTGGAGTTTTCCCATTCCGCCAAGTATTCCAACAATTATCTGGCTTGCAGAGGTGCATTCCGAGCCAACTACACCTAATATATGACCTGAAGGCTCCTTAATATTTATGTTTATGGTCTGACACGGTATCTCAAACCAGACTTGAGATAAGTTCGGATGGACATGCATAATTTGTCAAAAATGTCCAATAAGTTATAAAATATTAGGCCAGACTTAACCGAAACCAGGTCGGGAGAATATGCATCAATTATTCTATTATCTATATAACCATGTTGTGTTATTATTATTTTTCATGTTTTATTACTACTGCCTCTGTTTACATTCGTTTTATCGTTGCCATATTATTTCTAATTTATTATTACTCTTCCTGTACTTTTGTTTTTTAGTTCACACAATATATACAGCCAGACTTGAGATACATCATACCAGATATTTATAATGTGAAATATGTCTAGCCAGGCTTCTCTGAAGCCAGACCGGTGAGATATACACAATATTGGCATATTTATCTTTCTTATTTACACAACATATCCGACCAGACTTGATATAAGTCCGGTTAGATATTAATAGTATGAATTATGTCTGGCAAGGCTTCTCTGAAGCCAGACTGGTGAGATATGTACCATATTTTGTTTAATTAGTATTTTTATATTGCTCTGATAATTTCTGGATGTTTATGACTATTAATATTGCTCTTTTTATCATTTTTATCATCAATGATTGCGCCCGCGCATGCTTTAAATTGTTATTGCATGATGTTGCATTCCAAGACATGTCTATATCTCTTTTAAACCTGAATATTATACTAGCATGAGTAATGTACAATTCCGAACTGAAACAGGTTTAAAGTCGACCCTTATGAGTGGTGTAGTACAGCCTTAAATTGTTCCCAATGTTTCATACAAGGTGGCGACTCTATCATTCACCGGGTACTCCCATGTAGGCTATCCGCACTCTCTACGGGCAGCAAGCATCCATATTGTCATAGTTGCCAGCATCATAGACATAGAGATAAACCTCGCTTTGCTCCTACAGATGGCGACTCCACCGGGGATAGAGAATCGGCCCGAAAAAATACCGTGTAGTATTTATGGTGAGATTGAGGTTAAACATGTCTTCTTTATCTTGCATACCCTTTCAATCCCCGATGGTGTTACATATCATGAAATAATTTTCACTCAAGGTAGATAATCGTTATGTGATGATAACCATCACTTGTTGGCATGTGCCTTCGGGTATAAAAAAGGTGCATTTATTGGTCGATTGAACCCTTGGGTGGGGAGACTCTAGTAGTGAAACAGGGTTTACCGCTATGCCTATGATGTCGACAACAACTACACTGTTGGGCTCCCATCCCGTAAAGAATATGGATAGTCTCATTAGGGGACTAACCATATGAAGTCGCCACCCGGTATGAGACACCAAAAATCATTTAAGGCTGCACTACCCCTCTCACAAGATCTGACCTTAAACTCGTTTGGGTTCAGAATTGTCCCTTACTAATGCTAGTATAATATTTACGCTTAAAGGAGGTATCCTCACATCTTATAATACAGTCACAAGTAAGTACGTTTTATAAAGCATAGAAGTGAGCTAACATGAATTAAAAAGGAAACAATAAATAAATCAAGTTTATATGTAGAATTAAACTATTACATCAACAAATAAATAAGCTAAGGCAATTAATAATAAATCTGATTTTTCAGATAAAAATTCAATTTTTATTTATTGATTAATTAGAATAAATTGGTTTATTTTAATTGCCCAAGAAAAATATTTATCGAAAATTGTTTCAGAGTGAAAATACGCGAAAATAGCGAAAAACGGCGTTACTGGGTAACGGCTACCCAAAAAATGAACTGGACACTGTTCGAGCAGCCCACGAACTGTCCAAATATTTTTGGGGCTGACCTGGGCAGTCCCCATGAACATTGGTCGGTCGGTTCGGCCAGAAACGCGTTTTATGCTATTTTACGGAAAAATATTTTCGTAAAAGTTTCACGATGTTTCTATATTATTTATGTCGTTATATGATATCGAATAAATATGTTTAGGTGAAATATGAATGAAATATTAATATTTGATATTAAATAATTTATTCGTAAGTTTAAAATTTTAAACTTCGATTTCACCCGAACAGCGCTCATTCCGCTGCGCTTCCATGATTTGACCCCAACAAAAATGGTATCAGAGCGAGTCTGATCCTGGACACCCAATATGATTAGCCCTTTAAAATTCAATGTTTAGTTTAATCATTACTAAATACATGCATGTGTTTATTTAATTTGATTAAATAAAATAATATCATCTTTTGTTGGAAAATCCCCGATTTAAATAAGGTTTTGAGAAAGTGACTAGTATTAGGAATACTTGTTTCTTCGTCCGCCTTGTCAATACTGATATAAATGTTTTCATGATGCTATGGCTGTAACGTGCCAAAGCTGTGCAGTCATGGTTGAAGGTATTTCATTTGCGCCGGTAGAACTTATATGATAAGAGATAAATTCAAGTAAAAATGGAAATCCTGAACGTGCCAAAGCTGTCAGGACTACATCGGTAGCTTGAGTTTGTCATTGACAAGTTTAACCTTGATACGCCTCCTTGTGAACGTGCCAAAGCTGTCATAACGAGAAATGATCAGGACCAAACCCAGGAGTCACAGTGAGTGTGATTGATAATGAGTTGTCTACCTAATGAATATACGTAGGCGAGAATGTGCCAAAGCTGTGAGTCGAAATATATTCATGAGGTCCACTTCCCATTATGGAATTCAATTTAATTATTCAATTCTCATTTCCGTTGGGGATTACAGTATTACGTAAAATAGTGGGAGGCACTGCTAGATTAAAAATCCTTAACTTATGCGGTGTGTAATATTATGTAAATTGTCGCTTATGTTGTTCCTTATTCTATTAGTTTGATAGAATTAAACTTTTATCCACTGCATGCATATTATATATGTTTTCTGACTTCAATTATGGTTGCAGATTTCTAGAATAGGTTCTAGATTAGAATAGATAATGATATAATCCTTCTAGACAGAATAGTTTCTTATGCAGTAAAGATTGACATGAATTGGTTCATGTCTCAAGATTCTTCACTAGCATTAAGAAAACCCCATTAGGTATTTGTTTATCTAATAATGATGTTTCTTGGCTTTAGTGACATTCAAAGGTCACGTGTCAAACAATATTTGTTTTTCGATTATTTGCAAATGTTGTAAATAATTCGAAAAGTAAATAATAAAGCTAAAGAAAGAAGATACGTATAGTTGTGTATTGAAAATATTGATTTTTAGAATACGACAACTGTAGATATTGGATATCAGATCTCCCGTTTAGTTATTTGAAATATAGTTGAATGATTGTTTTGATATTTGATATCAGAACTTGTGACTATTTGATAGTTACTTATTCTTTGTAAACAGTTGTTACATATTTTAAAACGACTAGTAGTGTCATTAACGAATAAATAAACATTAAGAAAAGTATTCGGTTAAGTAAATAACTTAGAATATTATTTTATGAGATTTTATCACTTAAGTATTGGATGCTTATTCCATATGGTAAAGGATGGTCTGATATGAGTTCACACCACATATCCTTATCCATTTAACGAATATTGTATTCAGGAAGGTGACTAAATCTCATTTAACCAATGACTGTCATTGGAACATAAAATTTATTAAATAGATACATTGGATGTATGTAATTTAATGAATTGTAAATTGCTTAATGTAGTTTTCTTTACTTCGTAACTTAGTCAATGAACTATTGTGACTTAGTTACGTGTTTCTGATGAAACACGAATAGAATATTTTGACTGGTTCAAATATATTCGATCTGAAGTTTTGAAAATTGTATCTTTAAATTTCATTCGAAGTCTTTGAATTGTTCAAAGATGTTTGATACGATCAAACATATGAATTTATGGTAATTTTTTCTAAGGTTATTCGAAGAATATAATTCTTACATCAATATTATTCTTCCACGATTCCATATTGATGGAATTGTTTAGTGGAAGAAATCGAATCTTATGCGATTTGATTCGTTTGATATTGAGAGTTACCAAATTAGTTTCAATACTCTTGGGGTTATGCTCCAGTAACACTAACCCATCATTTTAATTAATGTTCCATTTGTTTCTATATTTACATATATGATATGTATAAGTAGAAAATTTGAATCTTGAAATGTTTGAGATTTGAATCTTTCTTTTGTATAATGGTTATATAATCGAAAGTACTTGCACCTTGGAGGTAAGTATTAGTTTATCATTTATTCTATTTAATAGAATATTGTATTTTATTTGATAGAATATCTTTTCTACGATCCCGAGTAATAAAATTGTTTATTACTTAGTGTGTAACGTTGGATGTTGACTATTGTAGAAAAGACTTGACTTATTGAAGTCAAATATGATGATAAACTATAAATGGAACTACATAATTAATAAAATGAAAATACCCTTTTATTCCTTCCATATAAGTGTTATAGGATGTCAGAATCATTCGCAAAGTATTTGATACTTAATGGTTATGTTGTTTTCTTATAGAAGAAAATTATCCTATAATTTATAGTGGGAGCGATATTTGATATCGAATCCGGAAATTAGCATTAGACCATAGACCTTAGATTGTTCATAGCTTACTACGATCAAGTTTGGAACTTGATTGAGCTTTTATTATAATCGTTCATAAAATGTGCAAATGGTTTACACAGTAAAAGTACAGTGAGCTTATTAAAGGTTTGACCTTTATAGTATGACAATGAGAACATTTATACTCAGTAATTTATTGTAAATTCTGAGGAAACTTGTCTCTAGTCACACTCATTGAATAATTTAAGATCTGATGGTTAATACTGATATTAAATTATATTTTTTAGCTAAAAGAATACAAAGTGGGGTTTCTGAATGGTTTTTTCAGATAAGAGATATATTGTGATTTCTTAGTTTGAAGAGTTCGTTTTGGAATGGCCCTGGAGTTTGTATTATGCTAAGATTACAATTTAGTATATTAGCTTAGAGAGCCTATTGTAGACTCGGATGAGCTTTCTGGAAATTTGTGTTTTCTAATTTTGATATCAGTCAGATTGTCTGATTTTATCAAAGCATAGAGAATACATATGGGATAGAAGGGTTAGTGGGAGCGTACAAATTTCTTTATAGTATTTTACATCATAATGACATTGTCATTATTAATGTAATAATGAGATGTTTCTGAGGTAAAAAGGTTTGCCTCAGTCTTATTTTCTCTTTGAAAGCAGTGAAAGTGGTCTCTATTATATTTGATATAAAGTTTTATCAGTTATAAAACTAAGAGACTTGTGAGATACTCCTAGACGCAACGAGACTAACTATATGACATTTAGTATAACTGTTTGACAGTTAGTGTGTGTCTTATGTATAATATTCCTCTTTCGTAAATGATGATTCCTTTTTCGAAAGAGATTTTGATTAGAATGTCTAATCACTTATGCATCATAGGATGATGGCATAATGAATACTATATTGAGTGCGATTAGAGATATCAATTTAATCGTAATTGTTATGAGTTATTTTGATATCCTCTAGACCATAAGATGTGTCTTGAAACATGTTCTTTATTATATTTGAGAAATCAAGAACGAGTTTCTAATTAATGGAGAATGAAGTTTGCAACCATTAAGGTCAGATTAGTTTTGAGTCTAGTTATGACGTTAGACAGTCTACGTCATAAAGAGTCAGAAAAGATGCAGTGAGAGTGTCACAGATGATTCTACTACATAAGTGGAATTAGTTGCAACTTATGAAGTATTGACTTATGAAGTTGCATAGTGACCTCGTAGATTAGAAGTTTGTTATTAGTATTGTGTTTGCGGTTGTCTACATAGTATTTTGGATTTGATCCGTAAATACTTAGACAACTTAGTAGCTGAAGCACAATGTTGATATGGCATATGAGTCATATTGATGTAGAACTAAGTTTCTATAAAAATATGAATGATGCTTGCTAAGGAAAATGATTGTGTTTGTTGGACAAACTCAATAAGTCAGAGCGGGCTTACTTGCATTTACCTACCTCTTGAGCGCTAGGTGAGTTCTTGAGGGCCATGAGTATGTGATACACATTGGGATGTGTATATGATACCATGGATTGGCACTAGAGCAAGTGGGAGAAATTGTTAGGGTTGGTGCTCTGAGCGCTAATCCAGATCGTATTTATGTCTGATTCATGAATACGAGCAATACCTTTTTCCAAAATATTACTAATTTAAATGGTATAACCTCTTGCCTTTTATATACGTATTCGATCTAATTTCGATTGGATTGATTAGATTGAAACTAAATCTGATTTAGTGATATGTAATATATTAGACAAAGACCCTATGATTTACAACGTAGTGCACAGTTACAACATAGCTTATAATTGACATTGGGAAGTGTCACTATAAGTTATATATCCTTAAATTAAGTTCCTGGTCAAAATTTACTAACACGGGTCGGTTAGTAAAATCCGCTGAGACCAGTACATGTGGTATATCGGACTTGGTCCGATGGTTTATCCCAATGAACCATGAGTCTTGGGAGACTCGTATAGACGTGTAGGTGTTTATTTGATAAACACTAAACGACTCACCAAAAATTTCCTAATAGATGGTACACCAACGTCAATAGGAATCTTATCGGGTTGAGTAGCATAGTGATTCATTGACTTGAGATACCACTGTGGATATATGAGTTATCCTCCACACTTAGATGGCAGTCACGTCACCGATCTATTTAGATCAGACCTCCGCCTGTTCGTTGGGTGTGGACTCATGCTCATGATATCCTGTGAGTATCAAGAAAAGATCCGTCAGTTCTGTGTACAGATTATGGGTAGTCAATCATGTGATTAGCAATCTGTTAAATCTATGACCATAGTATACTTCGGAAGTGAGTTCCGAATGTTATTTAGAGATTTCTAATAGATACGTCGACGAGATTATTCCTATAGAGATTTGACGTTTATATCTATATCTCTGGGATAATCCGGATACCTGTGACAGAGGGATTACACGTATGTAGTGACCTCGACCTGTATGATTCAACAAGTTTATCCGTGGTCGTCATAATTTACGGGTGGGTGAATTATGGACACGAAATTGGATTTCATGACGAATATGCCTGAATCTAGAGAGTCTCACTAATGAAATATACTCATAGAGCACTAGGACAACTGTTATGAATAATACTGATTATTTATAACTCGTTTAATGGTTAAACGAAAAATACATGCAATCGGGGCCTAACGATCATTCCCGAATTAATGTGTATTTGTATTTAATATTTGATATTATTAAATACACATTAATTAAATATCAAATTGTGATATTTAACATATATCATTAATATATGTATTTGAGATATTTAATATAAATATAATACATATATTTGAGATATTTATATTTATTATTTAATTATTTAATTGTTAAATAATTAATTAATTAATATTACAAATATCTTAAATAATGATTTATGCTTTATTATGGCAAATTTCCATTGGAACAAATTTTGATTTGCTTTATTAAAGTTAAAGTGTTAACTTTAATTTTCCAAAAGGTGGACTAATAGAAATCAAACAAAATTAAATAATTGTCATTTATTTTTTCCTTGAATTTCGGCCATTGTAAAATTAGTTTAACAAAATTGTTTTGTGTTTCATTTCCATCACTAACAACAAGTTACCAAAAATATAACAAAGAGAGCTGAGAGCAAAGTTGGAAAACAAGAAGAAAAGCTTGAAAAATACTTGGATTTTGTAAGTTTTTCTTAAACTTTCCAACTAAGAAATTGTTTCTATCATGCTTAGCTTCAACATGTGTTGCTAGGATGTTGTCTCTACTCTTTTAGTTTGTGATTTAATGATTTTAAACTTGTTTGAAATATGAGCATGTATGATAATTAAAGTTTGCATGAAATTAGTTCATAAGCATACTTTAAACCATTTGATGGTTATGTTGCCATTCTAGAGTTGCTTAGCCATTCATAAATGACCTAGAATTATTCTTGAGTTGTTTCATGATGGTGAGACTTGATTGGTGTGGTAATTGAATGATTAAAGTATTGGATTTTGTCAATTTAATGTAAATTGTCCAATTTGAATAATTTGTGAAATTAGGGGTCTTAACCCACTCAAATTTTGGGTATTTTCATATATATGTTATAATTTGATGTATATTTGATGTATATCAAATTTGGGATTGATTGGATTTGATCTTGATGTGTTTTGAACAAATTGGGCCAAATTGCAATTAATAAAACATTCATGGGTTGTTTCGTAAATTCTGGAAAAATTCTGGGCATTTTCTGAAATTCTGGAAAGTTTATGGTTTGTGTTGCAAAATTGTAAAAATTATTTTGGGATTGATTTGGAATCAATTAAATATGTAATCCATATAATTAAGCACCAAAATGATTAATTTGCAAAGTATAGGGGTCTCATAGCAATTAATGATAAATCTGATTTTTCAGATAAAAATTCAGTTTTTATTTATTGATTAATTAGAATAAATTGGTTTATTTTAATTGCCCAAGAAAAATATTTATCGGAAGTTGTTTCAGAGTGAAAATACGCGAAAACAGCGAAAAACGGCGTTACCGGGTAACGGCTGCCCAAACAATGAACTGGGCACTGTTCGGGCAGCCCACGAACTGTACAAATGTTTTTGGGGCTGACCTGGGTAGTCCCCATGAGCATTGGTCGGTCGGTTCGGCCGGAAACGCGTTATATGCTATTTTGCGGAAAAACATTTTCGCAAAAGTTTCTCGATGTTTCTATATTATTTATGTCGTTATATGATATCGAATAAATATGTTTAGGTGAAATATGTATGAATTATTAATATTTGATATTAAATAATTTATTCGTAAGTTTAAAATTTTAAACTTCGATTTCGCCCGAACAACGCTCCTTCCGCTGCGCCTCATTGATTTGACCCCAACAAAGGATTGGATTAAAGAATTGAATTTGTTTAATTTGGTTTAATTTGTCAATTTGTAGAAATTGTAAAATTAAGGTTCATAACCCCTTCCAAATTTGGAGCTTTTCATATATGTGATGTAATTTGATGTATATATGATGTATGTTAAATTTGGGATTGATTGGATTTGATCTTGACATGTTTTGAACTAAAAATGACCAAATTGCAAATCCTGAAAAATCTGGGGTGCTCTCGGCAATTTCCAAAAATTGGGGATTTTTGTTGCAATTTGTATTTTCATGTATTAAACATGTATAAATCATTTTGGAATTGATTTGGAATCACTTAAATATGTATTTGACAATTTGAGGACCAAAATGATCAAAATGCAATGTTAGGGGTCAATTCGGCAATTAAAGGAAATTTGATTTCTTGGGTTAAAATTTCAGATTTTAAGTATTGGGTAATTAAATAAATAAGTTTATTTAATTGATCCAAGAAAAATTTTGAAATCGAAAATTATGATTTTCCTCGTTCCGCTGCGCTAACCCTGTAATTCCCTATAAAATCCCAACAAAATGGTATCAGAGCGAGTCTGATTCTGGACACCCGATATGATTATGCCTTTAAATTCAATGTTTAATTTAATCTTTACTTTATGCATGCATGTGTTTATTTAATTTGATTAAATAAAGTTAAAGCATCTTTTGCGGAAAAATCCCTATTTAAAATATGGTTTTTATTTAATATTTATTTGATGCATATTACTTGGTCCGTCTTGTCGATATCGCTTATCGATAAATTTTCAGCGACTATATCCGAGAACGTGCCAAAGCTGTGAGGATATGGCCGGTAGAAATTTATCTGTACCAGATATATTTGATATTAGGTGAATTCAAGCGAAAGCGGAATCCTGGACATGCCAAAGCTGTCCGGGTTACGTAAGTATCTTGAATTTATCATTGACAAGTTTAACCTTGGTACGCCTCCTTGTGAACGTGTCAAAGCTGTCACAACGAGAAACGACCAGGACCGATAACCCATGAGTCACTATTGAGTGATCGACAATGAGTTGTCTACCTAATGAATATACGTAGGAGAGAATGTCCCAAAGCTGTGAGCTGAAATATATTCATGGGGTCTACCTTTCGCTATTATGTTATGATTTGATTATCGCATGTTTTGTATTATGTTTGGAGATTACAGTTTTGCATGATATAGTGGGAGGGGCATTTTTAAATTAAAAATTCATGATCTATTTAATGCTTATGATATAATATGAAACTGTTTTATCTGTTAACCGTTGATTCATTGTCTATTTGATAGATTTGCGATGGCGGCACCTTCGACCAATCCTTTTGCTCGTATGCTTGATACGAATAAGCTTAAGGGCACCGAGAACTTTACGGATTAGGATATGTATTTGAGGATTGTCCTCCGATCCGAAAAGCTGAGATACATTTTGGAAGGTCCATTACCGCTTGCTATATCTCCGGATTCATCGCCTGAAGAGATGGAGACTTTCCGTAAATGGAAAGATGATGATTTAAGAGTTAAATCATTCATTCTCAGTTCTCTTTCTTCTGAACTGAAGAGGCAATACTTTGAGATGCACGATTCATATAGCATGATGACACAACTTTGTGAATTGTTCATGAACTAGGAACATGTCGTGGTTCATAGAGTTGCAATGAAACTGTTCCATTCTAAACTTGTTGAGGGGCAAGCTGTGAGCCCGCATGTGCTTCATTTGATCGATTTGATCAAGAAATTGAGGTGCATTGACTTCCCTCTCCATGATACTCTAGGACGGAGTGCCATACTTGGTTCGCTCTTGGCGTGATATCACCAGTTTGTCATGTACTTCAACATGAATGAGATTCACTGCTCTTACCGTGAGTTGCATATAATGCTTCTCACAGTGGAGGAAGATTTTAATAAGGGAGTTAGACTCGCCTTCCGAAACCCACTTCATTTTCTGCTTCTTCCCAATCCAATTCGAAGGGGAAAAAGACTAAGGGAAAGAAGAAGAAAGGTTTCAATGTTCCTCCGCAGGCGAAGGTAGCGAGCCCAAGAGAGCTTCTGAAGATAAGTGCCACCACTGCCAGAAAGTTGGGCACTGGAAAAGAAACTGTCTGCACTACCTCGCTAAAAGAAGGAGGGAAAAAGCATCGACATCAGATACTTTTATTTTTCCTATTATTGATATCTCATTAGCTTGTGAAGCTATAACATCTAATTGCATTTTAGATTCTGCTTGTCCTATTCACATTTGCAATATGTTGCAGGTGCCAACGGAAAGTAGATGGCTGAAATCTGGGAAGATGCAGTTGCGATTCGGGAATGACGACTCTCTGGATGCGGTTGCAGTGGGCATATGCGAGATTCCTTTACCCAGTGGGAAACTTTTGTTAAATGACTGCTATTTTATGCCAGGATGTGTGGAGAATATTATGTCTCTTTTTGTATTAGATATTGAAGGATATAATGTAAATATTAAGAATCGTTCTTTGTATTTATATGATAGAAATAATATTAAGATCATTTGTTGTCCAAATGAGCATAGTCATTACATATTGCGTACCTCACAAGATATCTTTAATACTGGAATTAATAAACGTAAACAATCTAATATAAATAATACTGAACTGTGGCACATGAGGTTGGGTCATATAGGCGTGAAACGCCTAACCCAGTTGGTTAGGAATGATTTGATACATGATCTCACCATTGAACCTTATCCAACTTGCGAATCTTGCATTCGGGGTAAAATAACCAAAGCTCATTTTCGGGTGTTGGACACCGAGCCACTGACCTATTGGAACTCATACATTCTGATGTATGTTGTCCTATGAGTCAGACTGTACACAGTGGTTTTTCTTACTTTGTTACCTTTACCGATGATGTGTCATGGTACGGTTATGTTCATCTGATGAAACCTAAATCGGAAACCTTTGAAAAACTCAAAGAATTCTGAAATGAAGTAAAAAAACAGACTGGTCAATATATTAAATGCCTTCGATCTGATCGATTCGGTGATTATATGAGTGAAGAGTTCACTGATTATTTAAAGGAGAATGAGATTCTCGCTCAATATACTCCTCCGGGTACTCCGCAGCACAATGGAGTGTCAGATATGAGAAATTGGACTTTATTGGATATGGTCCGATCGATGTTGAGTTATACAGATTTTCCATATTACTTATGGGGTTATGCTCTTTTAATTATCGCACATCTTTTGAATAAGATTCCTTACAAAGCTAATCCTACGACTCCGTATGAGATATGGACCAGTAGGAAACCGAATCTTAGTTATGTTAAGATTTGGGGGTGTCCTGCATACATCAGGATGGCTCAGCAGAATAAGCTTTTGCCTCGAGGGCAGAAGTTTAGGTTTGTTGGATATCCTTCAAATACGAAAGGATATTTGTTCTATGATATCGAGCATCGAAATGTGTTCATAGCTCATTTCGCAAAATTTCTAGAAATAGAATTTTTGTCTGAAGGTGGTGATCATAGATATGTTGAACTTGATGAAGTACAACCTGACACCAATGAACCAACGGAGGAACCTTAAGTTCAAGAAGATAAAGAACCTTCAACACATACACTCCGTAGGTCGCAAAGGGTATCTAGACCTCCTGAACGCTTGTATTTGATACAAGAAAAGAGTCTCGATGTTCTCTTAATTGAAGAGACTGACCATTTTACCTATAGAGAATTGATGTTGGACATCGACTCCGTGAAGTGGAAAGACGCCATGAAATCTGAGATGGACTCAATGCATGAGAATTAAGTTTGGAACTTGGTTCCGCTTCCTGAAGGAATTGTTCCTATCGGTTGTAAATGGATTTACAAAAGGAAGCGAAGGCCCGATAGAAAGGTTAAAACCTTTAAGGCCCGACTGGTAGCTAAAGGTTACTCGCAGCGACCTGGTGTCGACTACGATGAAACTTTTTCGCCAGTAGTAATGCTAAAGTCTATAAGGATTTTGTTGTCAATTGCCACTTATCATGATTACGAGATTTGGCAAATGGATGTCAAAAAAACTTTTCTAAATGGGTTTCTTGATGAAGAAATCTATATGGAATAACCAGAGGGTTTTGCATCCAGCGAGAACTCGGGCATGGTATGCAAGCTGAAGAAGTCCATTTATGGACTTAAACATGCTTCACGAAGTTGGAATCTTCGATTAGATGAGATAATCAAATTGTCTTATTTTCTCAAGAATTCAGAAGAATCCTGTGTGTATAAGAAGGCCAGTGAGAGTATTGTGGTACTTTTAATTCTATATGTTGACGACATCTTTATCATGATATTGGGATGATGCAAGGCATCAAAGCTTATCTCTGTAAGAATTTCTCCATGAAGGACCTGTTAGGGTTGGTGCTCGGAGTGCCAATCTGGATCGTATTTATGTTCGATTCATGAATACGAACAATGCATTTTTTTCCATAATATTGCTTATTTAATGGTAGCACCTCTTGTCTTTTATATATATATTCGATATAATTACGATTAGATATCTAATTATGATTAGATTGAAACTAAATCTGATTTAGTGATACATGTATATTAGACAAAGACCCTGGGATTTACAATGTAGTGCGCAGTTACAACGTAGTTTGTAATTGACATTGGGAAGCGTCACTATAAGTTGTATATCATTAAATAAAGTTTTTGGTCAAGATTTACTAACACGGGTCGGTTAGTAAAATCCGCTGAGACCAGTACATGTCGTATATCGTGACTTGGTACGATGGTTTATCCCAATGAATCGTGATTCTCGGGAGACTCGTATAGACATGTAGGTGTTTATTTGATAAATACTGAACGACTCACTGAAGATTTCCTAATAGATGGTTTACCAACTTTATACGAATCTTCTCGAGTTGAGCGAGCATAGTGGTCCTTCGACTTGAGATACCATAGTGGATATATGAGTTGTCCTCCACACTTTGATGGCAGTCACATCACCGATCTATTTAGATAAGACCTCCGCATGTTTGTTGGGTGTGGACTGATGCTCATGATATCCGGTGCGTATCAAGATAGAATATGTCAGTCTTGTGTACATGGCATAAGTTTTCATTCATGTGTTTGCGATCTAGTAAATCCATGGTCGTGATATAACTTCGGAAGTGAGTTCCGAGTGTTATTTAGAGATCATAAATTTGAAAGTCGACTATATTATACCATAAGGATTTGACGTTCTTATCTATATCCCATGTATAATATGGATTGCCTGTGACAGAGGGATTATACGTATGCAATGACCTCGGCTTGCATAGTTTAGCGAGATTATCTGTGGTCGCCATAATTCATGAGTGTGTGAATTATGGACACAAAATTTGGTTTCGTGACGAATAAACCTAAACTTAGAGAGTCTCACAATATTAAGTGTACTCGTTGAGCACTAGGGCAACGCGTTATGAATAATACAGATTATTCATAATACTTTATCGAATTAAATGAGTTAATTCAAATCGTTTAATCGGTTAAACGAAAAATACATGCATTAGAGGATTTTGGTCAATTAATAATTAATGTGTATTTGTATTTGATACAAAATTTGATTTTATACATATTAATTAATTGTCAAATGAGACTTTGACACATGCCATTAATATATGTATTTGTTATTTAATGTAAATAAAAATACATATATAACAATAATTATATTAATTAATTATTTAGATATTTAAATGTTAAATATTTAAATGATATCTATATTTCATAAATGTTATATTTTATGGCTAATTATTATTAGTTACATGTGGCAAAGCTTTTAAAGTTGAAGAATACAAATTGATTTTGTCAACTTAAAAGCTTTAATAATTTAATTTGATTAAATAAATAAAATTGACCAAATTACCCCTCAATTTCGTCCCTACCCTAGTATTTAAAGTGAGAAAATTTAGTTTTCTCATTTAAGAACCTCCATGGCCAAAAACCTCATTGAACAAAAAGCTCTCAAATTTGTTTAAAGAAACCAAGAAGAAAGTGGAGAAAATCAAGAAAAAGCTTAAGGAAAGTTGAAGATTAAGAGATAATCTTTAATATTCTTAAGTTTAGAAAATTAGTTTCTTGTTCTTGAGTTACTAGAATAGTTTTAGGGTTCTTTACTTCTTAGAAATTGGGGCTTTTTGATTTAGATGATGGATTTGGAGGGTTATTGCATGTGTGAAGTTGAATTGAATGATATTATTGTAATAATATTTCAATTTGATCATTTGATGATATGTTGCCATTCTAGAGTGTTATGACCGCTCTTGTAATGCCTAGAATTGTTCTTGGGTGCTTTATTTGCGGTGGCTTGGATTGGTGTTGTGATTAATGTTGAGAAAATTGGATTTATAGGATGAAAAATGATATTTTTTGTTACAAAATCAGATCTTGAAAAACTGGGTTTATTGTGATGGAAATTATGTCGTATAAATGTATTGGATGTGTTTTGGGCATTGGAACAATTGCCGGAAACTGTTTCGGAGTTGAATATGCGAAAACGGTGAAAAACGGCGCTACCGGGTGACTTTTGACCGGTGACGGCTGCCCAAACAGTGAATTGGTCACTGTTCGTGCATCCCATGAACTGCCCTTTTGGGGCTGACATGGGCAGCCCCTATGTGCATTGGGTAGTCGATTCCGTCAAAAACGCATTTTATGCCATTTTGCGGAAAAAACTTTTCGTAAAAGTTTCGCGATGTTTCTTAACTATTTATGTCATTATTTGATATCGAATAAATATGTTTAGGTGAAATATGAATGAATTATTCATATAGGATATTGAATAATCTATTCGGTAATTTAAAAAATTTTAAAATTACGATTTCACCCGAACCGCGCGCTTCCGCTGTGCCCGCGCAAAAAACCCAACAGGACTTGGGTGAAGCTTCTTATGTCTTAGTCATAAAATTCTATAGAGATAGAGAAAATAAGCTTATTGGGTTATCCCAATCAACGTACATAGATAAGATCTTAGAACGGTATAATTTGGTAACTGTAAGACATCAAACATACCGTTTAGACATGACTTTCATCTTTCGAAGAAGATGTGTCCACAAACAAAACATGAGAAGATTAGAATGTCTAATCAATCTCATGCTTCGTGTTTGGGCAGCATCATGTATGCCATGTTATGTACTAGGCCTGATATCAGCTTCGCAGTTAATGTGACCAGCATGTATCAGTCCAATCCAGGAAATGACCATTGGATGACCATTAAACATATCCTAAAGTATCTTAAAGGTACTAAGGATAAGTTTATTATATATGGAGGAAACGAACTGCAAGTTAATGGGTATACAGATTCCGATTTCCAATCGGATCCTGATGATAGAAAGTCTACATCAGGATTCGTGTTTACCCTTATCGGAGGTGCAGTTTGTTGGAAGAGTTCCAAACAGGGGTCGACAGCTGATTCCACCACAGAGGCGGAATATATTGCAGCTTCTGAAGCTGCAAAGGAAGCTGTATGAGTTAGAAAATTTATCATAGAATTAAGAGTAGTCCCAAGTATCGAGAATCGATTCCGTTATACTATGATAATACTGGAGCCATTGCGCAAGCAAAAGAACCGAGAGAGCATCAGAAGTCGAAGCATGTAGAATGAAAGTACCACATTATTCGAGAGATTGTGTCACGAGGGGAAATTATCGTGTGCAAGGTATCGGGTAAAGATAATGTAGCAGACCCACTTACCAAGGCCATTCCTTCGAAGTTATTTGATAAACATGTGGAGTCGATGGGTATTAAATACAATCGATATTGGCACTAGAGCAAGTGAGAGATTTTGTTAGGGTTGGTGCTCTGAGCGTCAATTTTATTATGTATTTCCCTGTAAATACTAATGTAATATTTTATTATAAATAAAATAAACAGTTTATATTATATAACATTCTCTTTTATATGGTAAAGACGTAACATACCTTAGAATGATTAGTTATGATACTGTTGCAAAAACGTCACAACTGACATTGAGTAGTATCATGACATTGTCATTCTTAGACAGTTCCTGGTCAAGTTTTACACTACTTGGTCAGTAAAGTAAACCTATTGAGACTGGAACATGTCGTATATTGGTATCTTGGATTCCGATGGTTTCTCAATGAACCATGAGTCTTGGAGACTCGTATAGACATGTAGGTGTTTATAGCGGATAAACACTGAATGACTCACCGAAGATCCTTAATGGATGGTACACCAATGTCAATAAGAATCTTCTCGAGTTGAGTGAGCATAGTGATTCTTTGACTTGATATACCACTGTGGATATATGAGTTATCCTCCACACTTAGATGACAGTCATGTCACCGATCTATTTAGATCAGACCTTCGCCTGTTTGTTGGGTTTGGACTGATGCTCAGGATATCTTGTGTGTATCGAGAAAGGATCCGTCAGTTCTGTGTACAGAGCATAGGTATTCAATATGGAATTAACAATCTGTTAAATCCATGGGCCCGTGGTACACTGTAGAAATTAGTTCTAAGTGTTATTAAGGGATTGCTAATAGAAACATCGACGTGATTATATCCATAGAGATTTGACGATTACATATATATCTCTGGAATAATCCGGATACTTGTGATGGAGGGATTATACATATGTTATGACCTCGACCTGTATGGTTCAGAGAGTTTATCCGTGTTCGTCATAATTTACGGGTGGGTAGATTATGGACTCGAAAATTGATTTTGTGACGGATATGCCTGAATGTAGAGTGTCTCATTAATGAAATATACTCTTAGAGCACTAGGGCAACTTTTATGAATAATATTGATTATTTATAACTCGTTTAAGGGTTAAACGGAAAATACATGCGAAGGGACCTAATGGTCATTTCCTAATTAATGTGTATTTATATTTAATATTTGATATTATTAAATACACATTAATTAATTATCAAATTATGATATTTGACATATATCATTAATATATGTATTTGAAATATTTAATGTAAATATTATACATATATTTAAGATATTTATATTTAATTATTTAATTGTTAAATAATTAAATTAATTAATATAAGAAATATCTTTTGTAATGATTTAGCTTTTAAATGGTATGGAATGATAGGTTACACTTGTTTCATTGCATTAAATGTTATAGTGTTCAAATGAAACAAGTAAGCTTCGTCATTTACCATTTTAATTAATTGAAATAAAATGAAAATATCTTGTATTTCTTTCTCTCTCATTCACGACAATTTAAGGGAAAATATATAAGATTTTTGTTTCATTTTCTTTCATAACAACAAGTTGCAAAATAAATTACAAAATAAGGTTGAGAGAAAACAAGAACAACAAAGGAAATACATCAAGCAAATTTTTGGATTTTGTAAGTAATTTCCAACTTTCTTCAACTAGGAAATTGTTTCCATATATCTAGGCTACAATTTGTGATGCTTAGAATTGTCTCTACTCTTTAAGTATGTATTTTAAATGGTTGTGAACTTGTTTGAAAGATGAGCATTTGTGAGAATCGTGAGCATGAGCTGGCTAGCACAAAAAAATAAAATAATTAATTTATTACTTACCTGCTTATATTGGCGTGGACATCTTTGATTTTTAAAAAGAAAAGAAGAAAAGACTTTCTCCTTTCTCTCTCCTTATTTTCCTCTCATTTTCTCTCCTTCACTGCCAAATCTTTAAACCGTTGTAGCCGTTTCACCGTCGCTCAGCCGCCACCACGCGCCGGACCTCCGTGTAGCTGCCACCGCCAGCTTTCCGTCGCCGCCAAGATCGATCCCAGAGTCCGTCGGACGCGCCGCCACGCGCCTCCAGAGCAGGACGCCACGTCGCCGCTTCTTCTGCTGTTTCCGGCCGTTTCCGGCCACTTCTGACGACCACCTCCGGCGAGTGAGCACGTTTCAGGCCGAGACCTTTCCAACGCCAGTGGTCACTTCCCGATCCGACATCGTTTGGGTTTTTCCGTGTGTTATAGCTTCGGTATTTCGGGAATTGTATTGGGATTGAGATCTGACCGTTGGATCGACGATCCGATCGCATCAGATTATTGCTCTCGAAATTTCGAGCGTTTTGATATATATATTCGCCGTAGAAAATATTTGGTTGTGGGGTCCGCTTTTTGGTGGTGGGGCCCGATCTTTGTTGTGGGGCCCGCTTGCCTCGTTGAGCATCCTAATTAGTTCCAGAGCCGTTCGTTGCTGTTTTCTTCTCAGCTTTGTTGTTTGGAATTTCGGGCTAATAATCGTTATTGACTTTTGCGTGAATCGAGGTAAGTACACTCTGTGGTGATTCTCTTAACATTTGTTTGATGATTGATGGTTGTTGTGTGAGTTGGTAAATATAATATATATAAATATATATTGGCATTATCATATATATATATATTGTTATATAATATTTTCATATTTGTGAGATATTATATTGAGATATTGAAAGCATGATAATATGAAATCATGATTGTTGAGATGAGTTTGATTTGTTTGGATGTGAGAGGTGATTGTATTGATGATGTGTGTTGTTGTGATATGCTGCCGGGGTTGGTATAATAGTGGTCGGATTTGAGATGAGATGTGATGATACATCAGATGATGTGAGATGATAGAAAACCTTGGGAGTTGTCATTGAGGTACACTCCTACTGGTTTTGATATGGGGAAGTACGGGGGCTTCCTATTTGAGTATATTTTACTCACATTTTACGAGTTGATATGATAGGAAACCTTGGGAGTTGTCATTGAGGTACACTCCTACTGGTTTTGATATGGGGGAGTACGGGGGCTTCCTCATTGAGTATATTGCAGACCTCTGTTATACTAGACCCGGAGTAGCAGCCATGTTTGATGGATGTTGGTAATTGTTGTGGGGTGATTGTGTGAGATGATATTATAATATATGCTATTTTCATAGATTATATTATATATATATTTATTATATAATCTTATTTTGTTGGTGAGGTCTTGTTGAGAGAATGAGTGTTTACTTACTGAGCTTTATAAGCTCACCCCCCTTTCCCATAACATTTCAGGTAGTCCGTCTGTTCAGTAGTAGCAGTACCAGAATTGGATCCACGTGCCACAGTTGTATATTTGGGTTGGACCAGACATTTGTGTCGTCTATTGTATTTATTTCTGTAATATTGTGTTGTAAACCACAACAGTCATATATACTGTTTGGATTTATAATAAGTGATGTAATATTTGTGTGCATTTGAGTGGTTGTTTGTCATATAGAATGCTCGAGCTAAAGAAGTCTTCGAACCTCTTTCTAGGGTTGGGCCCGCTCTAGGGAGGGGGTCGTGACAGATTTGGTATCAGAGCCTAGGTTTATAGGTTCTGTAGACATGTGCATTAGATGGGGTATTAATGGTGTAGCTTTTTGTTTGTAGGAAAATGTCTGGTCGTGGCCGTGGAACTGGTACTCAACGTGGGAGAGGGAGAGCTCGACGACTTGTGAGGGTGTCGAGTATAGGTATTGAGAGACCCCAGATTCTGCCTGTAGATCATGTATCGGATGTAGCTTCATCTGGTATTCCACCTGTTTTTTGAGATTGGTGAAGGTTCTAGACCTGCACCCCCAGTAGTTACGGCAGCTATCCCCACTGCTATTCCAGTAGCTGCACCTGATGATGTTCCTGCAGTTGTACCTAATGTGACCTCTGCTGCCCATTTAGTTCCCCCGACAGCCTCACATTTAGAAAATGTATTGGGAAGATTAATCGATGTAGTTGCACAGATAGCTACCAGAGAGCCAACAAGTAATGTACCTGCGAGCAACAGTGGTAACACGAGCAAACTGGATCAATTCCTTAATTTGAGGCCTCCACAGTTTCAGGATACAGCCGATCCCCTAGTTGCAGAGAAATGGAGGGATGACATTCAACATATATTTAGAGTGTTGGATTTGACTGATCAAGAGAAGGTTAGATTTGCTGCTTATATGATGAGAGGAGAAGCAGAGAGGTGGTGGGAACATACTGAGACTGTATTGATGGACAAGTTGAGATCCCCTGACTTTTGGAGAACAGATAGATCTGAAAGACCCCAGTTTATTACATGGGATATGTTCGTGGAAGCCTTCAATGAGAAGTACTTTCCGTATGCTTATCGTAATCAACAGCGTCGACTATTCGAACACTTGGTTCAGGGGCCGACAGAGACAGTGATGGAATACGAGAGACAGATGATTTCATTATCTCGTTATTATCCAGAATTGGTACGCCGTGAGGAGGATAAATGTGAGAAATTCAAGAGTGGATTGAGACAACAGATCAGATCAAGAATTTCAATTTTGGGAAAACTGTCATACACAGAATTGGTTGACCGAGCCATGATTGCGGAAAGTGACATCAAAGTTGAAAAAGAGAATAGAGCTGTTTTCAGGAGAACAGGAAGAGGGGGCGATATGAGATTTCTGAGGGGGGGCATGGTAGATCTATCAGTAGGCAGTATACTCCACAGCCGGGTCACAGTGGGTTACCACCGAGAGGCACCCAGAGTGCACCTTTCAGAGGACAGTTTCGCAGGGGACGAGTCTTCGCTATGACAGAGCACGAGGCACAAGATGGTGGTACTGTATCAGGTATGGTGCGGATATCAGGTATATTCGTTCGAGCTTTATTTGATACGGGTTCTACACATTCATTCATTGCTACTAGTTGTATTCCTTGTCTGAATAGTGTACCTGAGGCTAATAAGTATCCTTTGATTGTGAGTCTTCCTTCGGGGAAGGACATTAGAATAGATGTGGTATTTATGGGATTAAGTATTGAGATTGAGGCTAGACAACTACCAGTTATACTTTACCCGTTAGAAATGGAGGATTTTGGTTTGATTTTAGGAATGGATTGGTTGACCACTCATGGAGCAGTTATTGATTGCAGTAAAAAGGAAGTACGGTTTAAGTCAGATGGTGGAGAGTTTAAGATGGTCAGTGATAGTAATCAGGTTGTGGTACCCATTATTTCTGCCATGTCAGCTTGTAGGATGATTAGACAGGGGTGTAAAGGTTTTATAGCAAGTATCATTACAGTGGAAAAAGAGGAATCGATTCAGATAGCAGATATTCCAGTTGTGAGTGAGTACCAGGATGTCTTTCCTGATGAGTTACCAGGGTTGCCACCTCGTAGAGATCTAGAATTCACTGTGGATCTAATTCCAGGTACTACTCCTATTTCCATATCACCATATCGTTTGGCCCCAGCAGAAATGAAGGAGCTGAAGGAACAGTTGCAAGAGCTGTTGGATCGAGGATTTATTGGCCTAGTGTTTCACTCTGGGGAGCACCAGTGTTGTTTGTGAAGAAGAAGGATGGCACCTTAAGATTGTGTATAGATTATCGTCAGCTTTAAAGGTGACTATCAAGAATCGGTATCCGTTACCCAGAATTGATGATTTATTTGACCAACTTCAGGGGGCTTCGGTGTTTTCAAAAATTGATCTTCGATCGGGATATCATCAGATGAGGATTCGGGATACAGATATTCCCAAGACTGCATTTCGAACGAGATACGGACACTATGAATTTTTAGTCATGCCGTTTGGACTTACTAATGCCCCTGCAGCATTCATGGATTTGATGAATAGAGTGTTCCAGCCGTATCTAGATAAGTTTGTTGTGGTGTTTATAGATGACATCCTTGTGTATTCGCCTTCTCAGATCGATCATGAGCAACATCTTCGGTTAATACTTGAGATTTTGAGGAGAGAACAACTTTATGCCAAGTTCTCTAAGTGTGAATTTTGGCTGGATAAGTGGTATTTCTGGGACATATCATCTCAGGAGAAGGTATTTATGTTGATCCACAAAAGGTTGAAGCAGTTCTGAGATGGGAGAGACCGAGAACAGTGACAGAGATTCGAAGTTTCCTGGGATTAGCAGGCTACTACCGTCGATTTATACAAGATTTCTCTATTATTGCTGCTCCAATGACACAGCTGACAAGGAAGAAGATACCGTTCGTGTGGACTAATGATTGTGAGAGGAGCTTCCAAACTCTGAAAGAGAAATTAACTACTGCACCAGTACTTACTTTACCTTCCGGACTTGATGGATATGTGGTTTATACTGATGCATCAACATCAGGGGTTAGGTTGTGTTCTGATGCAACATGGAAGGGTGATCGCTTATGCCTCGAGACAATTGAAGACCCATGAGAAGAATTATCCTACTCATGATTTGGAAATGGCAGCAATTGTTCATGCTTTAAAAATTTGGAGACATTACTTATATGGTGCCAAGTGTGAGATTTTTACTGATCATAAGAGTTTGAAGTATCTTCCCACTCAAAAGGAGTTGAATTTGAGACAGAGACGTTGGATGGAATTCCTTAGTGACTACGATTGCACTATTAATTATCATCCAGGGAAGGCCAATGTTGTTGCTGATGCCCTTAGTAGGAAAAATGTGGGTGAATTACAGTTTCTAAGAGCCAGACAGAAGATGTTCGAGGAGCTAGCGGAGTTACGATTGACCTTTGGGATATCTGTCGGAGCAGGCCTTCTTGCTCATATAAAGGTCCGACCTACATTGTTGGATAGACTTAAAACAGCCCAGAGCGAGGATGATCAATGTAGGAAATGGAGAACGGAGATTCCTAAGGGGGAAACTTCTAACTTCAGATTGAGTTCAGATGATGTATTACTTTTGGGTGATAGAGTTGTGGTACCACATTTGGAATCGCTCAAACGGGAAATCTTGGATGAGGCTCACGATGCTCCTTATAATATGCATCCTGGGAGCACCAAGATGTATCAAGACCTGAAGAAGAATTATTGGTGGCCAGGAATGAAGAGAGATATTGCAGAGTTTGTATCTCGGTGCTTGATTTGTCAGCAAGTCAAAGCAGAACACCAACATCCAGCCGGGTTACTCCAGCCTCTACCTATACCTGAGTGGCCATGGGAGAATATTGCAATGGATTTTGTAGTTGGATTTCCGAGGACACGGAAGGGTTTCGATGCAATTTGGGTGATAGTGGACCGATTATCTAAGTCTGCTCATTTTCTACCGATTCGAGTTACATGGGGACCAGAGAGACTAGCAGAACTGTATGTGGAGCAGATTGTGCGGATACATGGAGTACCGACAACAATTGTATCTGATAGAGATGCCAGATTTACTTCTCGTTTTTGGCAGAGCTTCCAGAAGTCGATGGGATCGAAGATTACTTTGAGCACAGCATTCCACCCTCAGACTGACGGACAGTCAGAGCGAACTATTCAGACATTGGAGGACCTACTGAGATCATGTGTTTTGACTTTTGCTGGAGGATGGGATGGTCACCTTCATTTGATAGAGTTTGCCTACAACAACAGCTTTCAAGCAAGTATCGGTATGGCTCCATTTGAGGCATTGTATGGGAGGAGGTGTGTAGAACCCCTGTTTGTTGGGGGGAAGTTGGAGATAGACAGGTTCATGGCTCAGAATGATTAATATGACGTCCGAAAGAATCAGGCTGATTCGATCTAGACTGTTAGAGGTGCAGAGTCGACAGAAGAGTTATGCCGATCGTAGGAGGAAAGACCTCGAGTTCCAAGTGGGGGATAGAGTCTTTTTGAAGGTCTCTCCTTGGAAAGGAATTTTGAGATTTGGTCGAAAGGGAAAGTTAGCACCCCGCTATATTGGTCCTTACGAGATATTGGAGAGATTGGGCAAGGTGGCTTATCGTCTGGCATTACCACCGGAGTTAGAAAGGATTCATAATGTATTTCATGTGTCGATGCTGAAAAAGTACGTACCAGATCCTACTCATATCTTGGAAAACCAGCCGGTCGAGTTGAGTGAGAATATGACTTATGAAGAGAAACTGTGAAGATTGTAGAACGAAAGGTCCAAGAGTTGAGATCCAGACAGATTCCTCTTGTAAAGGTCTTGTGGACTAATCATCATATTCGAGAGGCAACTTGGGAATTGGAAAAGGATATGAAGGAGAAATATCCAAAACTGTTTGAGGATTTAGAAATTTCGGGGACGAAATTTTTGTAAGGTGGGTAGATTGTGAGAATCGTGAGCATGAGCTGGCTAGCACAAAAAATAAAATAATTAATTTATTACTTACCTGCTTATATTGGCGTGGACATCTTTGATTTTTAAAAAAGAAAGAAGAAAAGACTTTCTCCTTTCTCTCTCCTTATTTTCCTCTCATTTTCTCTCCTTCACTGCAAATCTTTAAACCGTTGTAGCCGTTTCACCGTCGCTCAGCCGCCACCACGCGCGGACCTCCGTGTAGCTGCCGCCGCCAGCTTTCCGTCGCCGCCAAGATCGATCCCAGAGTCCGTCGGACGCGCCTCCAGAGCAGGACGCCACGTCGCCGCTTCTTCTGCTGTTTCCGGCCGTTTCCGGCCACTTCTGACGACCACCTCCGGCGAGTGAGCACGTTTCAGGCCGAGACCTTTCCAACGCCAGTGGTCACTTCCCGATCCGACATCGTTTGAGTTATTTTCCGTGTTATAGCTTCGGTATTTCGGGAATTGTGTGGGATGAGATCTGACCGTTGGATCGACGATCCGATCGCATCAGATTATTGCTCTCGAAATTTCGAGCGTTTTGATATATATATTCGCCGTAGAAAATATTTGGTTGTGGGGTCCGCTTTGTGGTGGGGGGCCCGATCTGTGTTGTGGGGCCCGCTTGCCTCGTTGAGCATCCTAATTAGTTCCAGAGCCGTTCGTTGCTGTTTTCTTCTCAGCTTTGTTGTTTGGAATTTCGGGCTAATAATCGTTATTGACTTTTACGTGAATCGAGGTGGGTAAGTACATCTGTGGGTGATTCTCTCTTAACATTTGTTTGATGATTGATGGTTGTTGTGTGAGTTGGTAAATATATATATATAAATATATATTGGCATTATCATATATATATATATATTGTTATATATATATTTTCATATTTGTGAGATATTATATTGAGATATTGAAAGCATGATAATATGAAAATTTGATTGTTGAGATGAGTTTGATTTGTTTGGATGCGAGAGGTGATTGTATTGGATGATGTGTGTTGTTGTGATATATGCTGCCGGGTTGGTATAATAGTGGTCGGATTTGAGATGAGATGTGGATACATCAGATGATGTGAGAGATGATAGAAAACCTTGGGAGTTGTCATTGAGGTACACTCTACTGGTTTTGATATGGGGAAGTACGGGGGCTTCCTATTTGAGTATATTTTACTCACATTTTACGAGTTGATATGATAGAAAACCTTGGGAGTTGTCATTGAGGTACACTCCTACTGGTTTTGATATGGGGGAGTACGGGGGCTTCCTCATTGAGTATATTGCAGACCTCTGTTATACTAGACCGGGTAGTAGCAGCCATGTTTGATGGATGTTGGTAATTGTTGGTGGGGTGATTGTGTGAGATGATATTATAATATATGCTATTTTCATAGATTATATTATATATATTTATTATATAATCTTATTTTGTTGGTGAGGTCTTGTTGAGAGAATGAGTGTTACTTACTGAGCTTTATAAGCTCACCCCCCTTTCCCATAACATTTCAGGTAGTCCGTCTGTTCAGTAGTAGCAGTACCAGAATTGGATCCACGTGCCACAGTTGTATATTTGGGTTGGACCAGACATTTGTGTCGTCTATTGTATTTATTTCTGTAATATTGTGTTGTAAACCACAACAGTCATATATACTGTTTGGATTTATAATAAGTGATGTAATATTTGTGTGCATTTGAGTGGTTGTTTGTCATATAGAATGCTCGAGCTAAAGAAGTCTTCGAACCTCTTTATAGGGTTGGGCCCGCTCTAGGGAGGGGGTCGTGACAACATTTATGTTAATAAAGATTGAATGAAATTAGTTCATTAACACTCTTTTAGCCATTTGATGGTGATGTTGCCATTTTAGAGTTTCTTAGCCACTCATAGATGACCTAGAATTTTTCTTGAGTTGTTTCATGGTGATGAGACTTGTTTGGTGTGGTAAGGATTGAATTAAAGAATTGAATTTGTTTAATTTGTGGAAATTATAAAATTAGGATTCATAACCCTTTCCAAATTTGGGGCTTTTCATATGTGTGATGTAATTTGATGTATATATGATGTATGTTAAATTTGGGATTGATTGGATTTGATCTTGACATGTTTTGAATTAAATGACCAAATTGCAAATCCTGGAAAATCTGGGGTGCTCTCGACAATTTTCAAAAATTGAGGATTTTTGTTGCAATTTGTATTTTCATGTATTAGACATGTATAAATCATTTTGGGATTTATTTGGAATCACTTAAATATGTATTTGACAATTTGAGGACCAAAATGATTAAAATGCAAAGTTAGGGGTCAATTGGCAATTAAAGGAAATTTGATTTCTTGGGTTAAAATTTCAGATTTTAAGTATTGGGTAATTAAACAAATAAGTTTATTTAATTGATCCAAGAAAAATTTTGAAATCGAAAATTCTGATTTTCCGCGTTCCGCTGCGCTAACCCTGTAATTTCCTATAAAACCCCAACAGAACTTATCCATTTAAATGGGTAACATTGGAAGACTCAGCTGCATTCGAAGAAAAATAAGTCTATTAGAACATTTGTGTACCTAAACATTTCGAGTGTAACCTTGCATTAGAGATTAATAAGATGAATGATTTTTCTCACTTGTCTGGTTCTTTTCTTTCGGCACGCTTCAAAACATGCCTAACATGAGCATGTTTGACCTTAATTCGACTAAAACAGAGGCATTTAATCTTAGTACATGCGAAAATCCCAAGAATTTATTAATTGCAAGTGTGGTTACATCTGAAGAGAGAAAAAAGTTGTGAAAATTGTTGGGAAAATATACAAAAGTAATTGGTGTGCTATCATAGGCAACCAAAAATAAAACCAAATCTCGTAAAAATATATGTAATAGTGCAAGTAAGGATCGTTCCCACAAGAAGTATCTAGTTTAATTTATGCTACGTGAATAAAAGGAATTGAAGGGATATAGAAGTTGACATAAACAATTTAAATAAACACAACTAAAGAAATATTCAAATCAAAGTATTAAAGTCAATCAAGAAGTATAATTCAACATTCACCATTGGAATTTCACAACTGATCATTAATATAAAAATATATCAATGCACACTTTGAATATTCACCGTTGGAATTGTTTTCCTATCTCTCCTAAGTCGTAGTTAACTCGAAAACAAGCGATCTAATTAACCATAACTACTAAACAACCCGAGATAGGCGCTAACGTTTAATCTAGTGGCAGCCTTAAGAATTAGAGAGATCGATGAAGCTAAACAACACCATCACAAGTGGTTGTATTTAATTTAGTCACGTGTTCTTCCTAAAGTTTAATAGTTTCTGATGCAGCAAATCATTAAACCGTAGTTGCATCTTAAGTTAGTTGAATCAAATAGTTACAGATTTGATAACTAACCTAGCAGTAGATTGCAACGAACAATAAATTAGTAGGCCTCCTAGCAATCAAATGACACAATCATGAAATTAAGCACAAAAGAACATTCGATACTTATAGAATAAATTAAACAATGAAAACAAATTAGACTTCACGGTTATACCGATCCCAAGGCTTCAGTTTCCTTTGACCAAGCCCAAAAGTTTAGCCACATATAGCCAACATGAAAAATCAAAGAAGAATTCTTGTTTTTCTTTTCTCTGTGTGTGTTGTATCTCTAATGAGGGTTTTAAGCCTCATTTTATAGATAAATAATGTTCTAACCTAATTCTAGTGATATGGGCTTTTCAAAACCCAAAAAAGAATGGAAAAAGGCCGAAAAATGGAAATCTGTGCTCAAACGCGAAGCTTCTATCTTGGTTCATTAAACGTTCATCACACATGACTCGCACGCAAAGCTTCTGCCTTAAGACGTTACAATGCTCCGACGAACGTCACTCACATGCCTATATGTTATGTGCAGACTGGTTCTAAGGAGCAATTTCAAATACTTATAACTTTCTCGTGACCAAATCATGGTTTCTTTATATGCATGTGATCGAATATGAGTCTACTTTCCAATTCCAATAACCTCATAGAAATTAGAGCTTGTATGAGAAATATATGCCTAGATTACCGAGTATCGTCGAAACTGTCCAATAATTGCCCACTTAGCATTGTTTGCGTTTAAAGACTTTAATTGCATCCTAAATCAAAATATGAAAATAATGAGTTTATTTAGGCACCAAATAAGTATAAAATACTAATTATTAAGGGGAAAAAATCACACTTTGCATTCTCATCAAATTCCCACATACTAAACATTTGGTCATCATCGGGCAAAACTCAAATTCACTTTCCCAAAAACATCACAGTTGAAACATCTTCGACAAAGGTTAACCAAGCTTTTGAAAATTCATATCATATCATGATCAAACGTTTTAAACAACCTACAATTACTTAGTAAGAATTTTCCCTTGAATATGGAGTAAACGAAACCCGTAGACCCTCGCAGAAATTAACTCTCGACTCTCATGTATTTGAAAGGTATGTGTTTTGCTCAAATTCCTTCAGTTTAAATGATCTACCATAGGTTCATATCTCTTCTCATTCTCCACCACTGAGATCACCTGCATAACATGAATCATAAGACTTTTCAAAGGTTTTAACGTGGTTCAGGTCAAGCTGGGAAATATTTGGGAGTGTAACTCAAAAAGCCATCAAAACCAGTGGAGCAAAAACATACAAGACATGTAAAACTAGACATTCCATTTAGCAGCTTCCTCAACTTGGCTTCAAAATATTTAACCCTCCTTATATATATCATGTTCATGGACATTTATAATGTATAAAACAACTCCCTCTATCACTTCATTTCTTATTCCCTCACAATTTTTTTTTTCTTAAAATTACGAAAACAAGTTATGATTCGCTTTCTTTTTCTTTTTCTTTTTCTTTTTTACTACAAAAATAAATTAACAATGGAACTCACGAAGTGAGAATGAAAAACATGTTTCATTTCGCCATTCATAGCCATTCCACAAATCCAAATTCCACAACACTAATTTCCTACACACCTAAACTTATTCAAATAATGGACAATGTTATGCTCCAGTAGTTCTACGACTGGGGTAAAGACATTGTTTCTTAGTTTTAAAGCTTGTAATATGGGTTCATAATAAACATGGAAAAATCGTAAAGCTCAAATGAGTTCAACAAAGGAAAAAATTAATCATAAGGTAGGCTACTTGGCTTATGTAGCTTATAACAAAGAAGGCCTTATTCACGTTCTTATATGCATGAGTCAATGTGACCTCGAATAGAATCAAAGCAAATTCTAGATAAATAAATCCATGAAAGAATATCTCACATGAAAGTAAATAATGAGACTGATATGGATGTGTCAAGTTAAAAGCTCAAAATCTCACTGGCTTTTGTCTACCAAATTTAGTTACTACCATTCTCAAGGAAAATAGCTAGACTAATTAATTTTAAGTGGGAAAATCACTTATTCAATCATGTTATAAATTTTTTCAAGTTTAATTGAAACTTGCTCATGACAAAAAAATATTTGTTTTTATATTTTTCAAAAACAAATTTCGAAAGAAATCCCTTCCCCTACACTTAAAGCTTACATTGCCCTCAATGTAAGGTGAAAGGTAAAGAAAAGGCAAAAAAATATAAATATAAGTGCGAGGAAAAAAAAGAAAACAAATTTGCTTTGGGTTGCCTTCTAAGTAGCGCCTTTGTTTATTGTCAATGGCTCGACTCAATGCTTATTTCTTTAATCAATGTGAACCAAGTCTTCAAGCTCCAATTCTGCCCCATTCTCTACTTGGAACCCCTTCACATAAAGGCTTAAGTCTATGGCCATTCACTTTAAGTACTTTGGAAGTTGCTAAACTTTGAATTTCAACTACACCATGAGGAAAAACATTCGTAACAACAAAAGGTCCAATCCAATGAGAACGCAACTTACCTAGATACAGACGAAGTCGTGAATGATATAAGAGGACTTTTTGACCAAATTTAATCTTCTTCATAGAGATCATCTTGTCATGAAAAGCCATCATCATTTCGTTGTAAATTCTTGCACTCTTATAAACATCATTGTGAATTTCCTCTAACTCTTGTAGTTGTAACTTCATGTACTCTCCATTTTCATTATGCTTCATGTTGAAACTCTTGATAGCCCAATAAGCCTTGTGATTTAACTTATTTGGAAGGTGGCATGGTTTCCCAAACACTAATCGATAAAGTGACATGTCAATGGGCGTCTTATATGCAGTTCTATATGCCCATAAGGCATCTATACGCAAACTCCAATATTTTCTATTGGATTGAATGTCTTTTCAATGATAGACTTTATCTCTCAATTTGAAACTTCTATTTGTCCACTAGTTTGCGGATGATAGGTAGTTGACACCTTGTGGATCACATGGTACTTTCACAGTAAAGCCTCCATAGTTTGATTACAAAAGTGAGTGCCTCAATCACTTATTAGAGCTATTGGAATTCCTAACCTTTTTATAACTTGATATACATAATGCTTCCATAAGTATGGGTCATCCCACATATAGTATTTGGCATCACTTTTGATCTTATCTCTTTAAGCCTTATTAATCTTGGTTTCGCCTCTTTCTTCATCATCAAGTATCGAAGAATTGAGATGGTCAGAGAGAGGCTTTAAATCAAGAATGAGGGCCTGCGAAATAGAGGGTAAAAGCCTGTCAATAGAAAATGGTAATGCAATATAAGATATGTTACCTGAGCTCTAGTAATAGAGGGTAAAATCCCTCCATCACAAGTATCAGGATTATTCCAGGGATATAGATATAAACGTCAAATCTCTATAGATATAATCACGTCGACGTTTCTATTAGCAATCTCTCAATAACACTTAGAACTAATTTCTACAGTGTACCACATGCCCATGAATTTAACAGATTGCTAATTCCATATTGAATACCTATGCTCTGTACACAGAACTGACAGATCCTTTCTTGATACACACAGGATATCCTGAGCATCAGTCCACACCCAACAAACAGGTGAAGGTCTGATCTTAATAGATCGGTGACGTGATTTCCATTTAAGTGTGGAGGATAACTCATATATCCACAGTGGTATCTCAAGTCAAAGAATCACTATGCTCACTCAACCCGAGAAGATTCTTATTGACGTTGCTTTACCATCCATTAAGAATCTTTGGTGAGTCGTTCAGTGTTTATCCGCTATAAACGCCTACACGTCTATACGAGTCTCCAAGACTCATGGTTCATTGAGAAACCATTGGAATCCAATATTCTAATATATGACATGTACCAGTCTCAATGGGTTTACTTTACTGACCAAGTAGTGTAAACCTTGACCAGGAACTGTCTAAGAATGACAACCTCATGATACAACTCAATGTCAGTTACGACGCTTTTGCAACAGTAGCATAATTAATCATTCTAAGGTCTGTTACGTCTTTACCATATAAAAGAGGATGTTATATAATAGAAACTGTTTATTTTATTCATAATAAAATGTTACATAAGTATTTACAGGGAAATACATAATAAAATTGGCACTCTGAGCATCAACCCTAATAGTTAGGCCATTCAATAATGACCTAGAAGTATTCTTGAGTTGTTTCAAAGTGGTGAGACTTGTTTGGTGTTGTAGAGATTAGATTAAAGTGTTGGATTTGGTTAATTTTGGTTAATTTGATTAATTGGAAAAATTAGGGTTTTAACCTAAACCATAATTAGGGTTTTTTATATATGTATTGTACTTTGATGTATAGAAGATATACAAATCATTTTGGAATTGATTGGAAATCATCTAAGCTTGTTTTGACAAAATTGGATCAAAATTATCAAAGTTGAAAATGTTGGGTGGTTTCGGCAATTTGGAGGAAATTGTGGATTTAGTGTGTGAGTTATATTTTTATGTATAAGACATGTATAAATCATTTTGGTAGTGATTTGAAATCATTTAAATTTGTATTTGAAAAATTAGGACTAAAATGATCAAAATACAAACCTTTGTGGTCTCACGACAATGAAGGAAAAATTCTGGATTTTGGGTAAAAACTGAATTTTTGAGTATTGAGTAATTAGAATAAATTTGTTTATTTTAATTACATAAGAAAAAATATTAAAATGAGAAAATTTTGATTTTTCGTATTCCGCTGCGTTACTCGGTAATACCCGCTAAAAACCCCAACAAAATGGTATCACATCGAGTCTGATTCTGAACCTATTATATGATTAGGCCTTTAAATTTGATATTTAATCAAATCTTTACTTTATGCATGCATATATTTATTTAATTTGATTAAATAAAGTGAATAACATTTTTTGCTGAAAATCCATATTGAAAATAAGGTCTTATAATTTATATATATTTGATGCATGTTTCTTGGTCCGTCTTGTCAATACGACTTATAAATAAGTAATCTACAACTATATCCGAGAACGTGCCAAAGCTGTGAGGATATAGTCGGTAGGAATTTATTTGTACCGGATAAATAGATGATATTAGGTAAATTCAAGTGAAAGCGGAATCTTGAACTTGCCAAAGTTGTCACGGTTACGCAAGTATCTTGAATTTATCATTGACAAGTTTAACCTTGGTACACGTCATTATGAATGTGCCAAAGCTGTCGCAACGAGAAATGATCAGGACCGGAACTCGGGCGTCACTGGCGAGTGATTGACAATGATTGTCTACCTAATGAATATACGTAGCTGAGAACATGCCAAAACTGTGAGCTGAAATATATTCATTGGGTCCACCTTTCACTATTATATTTGATTTGATTATTAAATGTTTTTTATTCTGTCTGGGGGTTATAATTTTGCATGAAATAGTAGGAGGGGCATTTTTCGATTAAAAATCCATGATCTATTTAATGTTTTTTGATATTGTATGAAACTGTTTATTTTGCTAACCGTTTTTCGCCATCTATGTGATAGATTTGCGATGGTGGCTTCTTTAAACAACCTATTTGCTCATATGTTGGATACGAATAAGCTTAAAGGCGCTGAGAAATTCAGTGACTGGGATATGGATTTTAGGATTGTCCTCGGATTTGAGAAAATCGGATATGTGTTAGAGGGTCCTCTGCCCCTTGCTGTATCTGAGGATGCGGCACCGAAGGAACTTGAGACTTTCGGGAGATGGAAATATGATGATTTAAGAGTTAAATCATACATACTCAGTTCATTGGCTTCAGAACTCAAGAGGCAATATTTTGAGATGCCTGATGCATATAGCATGCTGACACAACTTCGGGAATCGTTCATGAATCAAGAACAAGTCTTGGTTCATAGAGTTGCAATGGAACTGTTCCATTCAAAACTTGATGAGGGACAGGCTGTGAGCACATATGTGCTTCATTTGATCTATCTGATCGAGCAATTGAGGCAAAGTGATTTCCCTCTGAATGATACTCCGGGACGCCAGTTTGTGATGTACTTTAACAGGAAAGTGATTCACTGTTCTTACCATGAGTTGTATAGGATGCTTCTCACCGTGGATGAGGGTTTGAGAAAGAGAGCACCGACCCGCCTTCCGAAACCCACTTCACTTTCCGCTTCTTCCTACTTCAAATCGAAGGGGAATAAGATGAAGGGAATGAAAAGTAAGGTTTTCAATATTCATCTGCAGGCTAAGATAGCGAAGCCCAAGAGAGCTTCTGAAGACAAGTGCCATCATTACAGTAAGATCGGGCACTGGAAGAGAAACTGTCATGACTACCTTGCCCTGATCAGGAAGGAAAGAGCATCGACTTCAGGTAATTTTATTTTTCCTTTTATTGATATCTCATTAGCTTGTGAAGTTGTAACATCTAATTAGATTTTAGATTCTGCTTGTCCCATTCACATTTGTAATTCATTGCAGGTGCTGAAGAAAAGTAGATGGCTGAAATCTGGAGAGATACAGTTGTGATTCGGGAGTGGTGACTCTCTGGATGCGGTTGTAGTAGGATTATGCGAGATTCCCTTACCCAGTGGGAGACTTTTGTTGAATGACTGCTATGTTGTACCAGGATGCGTAGCTAATATTATATCATTTTTTGTATTAGATACATAGAGATATCATGTAAATATTAAGAACTTTTCCTTGTATTTATATGACAGAAATAATATTCAGATCCTTGAGTGTCCAAATGAGCATGGTCATTATATTTTGCATACTTCTCGAGATATCTTGAATACTGAAATTAATAAATGTAAACTATCTATAATAAATATTACTGAACTTTGACATATGAGGTTAGGTCATATAGGCGTGAAACGCCTAACCCAGTTGGTTAGGAATGGTTTTATTGAGGATCTCACCATTGAACCCTATCCAACTTGTGAATCTTGCATTCGGGTAAAATGACCAAAGCCCCATTTTCAAGTGTGAGACATCGAGCCACTGACTTATTGGAACTCATACATTCTGATGTATGTGGTCCCATGAGCCAGACTGCTCACATTGGTTTTTCATACTTTGTTACTTTTAGAGATGATGTGTCACGGTATGGTTATGTTTATCTAATGAAACATAAATCGGGAACCTTTGAAAAGTTTAAAGAATTTCGAAATGAAATAGAAAAATAAACTGGTCAATATATTAAATGTCTTCAATTTGATCAAGGCGGTGAATATATGAGTGGAGAGTTCACTGATTATTTAAAGGAGAATAGGATTCTCGCTCAATAAACTCCTCCTGGTACTCCACAACATAATGAAGTGTCAGAGAGGAAAAATTGGACATTATTGGATATGGTCTGATCTATGTTGAGTTTTACAGATTTCCCCTATTACTTATGGGGTTATGCTCTTTAACTGCCGCTCATCTTTTAAATAAGATTCCTTCTAAAGCTGTTCCCATGACTCCGTATGAGATATGGACCAGTAGGAAATCAAATCTTAATTATGTCAGGGTTTGGGGCAATCATGCATACGTCAGGGTGGCACAACAGAATAATCTTTTGCCTCGAGGGCAAAAGTTTAGGTTTGTTGGATATTCTTCAAACACGAAAGGATATTTATTCTATGATACCAAGCATCGAAATGTGTTCGTAGCTCGCTTCGGAAAATTTATAGAGGTAGAATTTTTTTCTGAAGGAGGTAATCATAGACAGGTTGAACTTGATGAAGTACAACTTGAGACCAACGAACCAACGGAGGAACCTGAAGTACAAGTAGATGAAGAACCTTCATTACCCACACTCCGTAGGTCTGAAAGGGTATCTAGACCTCCTGAACGCTTGTATTTGATACAAAAAATGAGTCTTGATGTTCTCTTAGTTGAAGAGATTGGCCCTTATACCTATAGAGAATCGATGTTAGACATCGACTCCGTGAAGTGGCGAGAGGCCATGAAATCAGAGTTAGACTCTATGCATCTGAATCAAGTTTGGGACTTGGTTAAGCTTTCTAAGGAATTTTTCCTATCGTATGTAAATGGGTTTACAAAAGGAAGCGCGAGCTTGACAGAAAGGTTGAAACCTTTAAGGCCCGATTGGTAGCTAAAGGTTACATGCAACGACCTAGTGTCGACTATGGTGGAACATTTTCGCCAGTTGCAATATTGAAGTCTACTAGGATTTTGTTGTCTATTGCTGCTTACCATGATTACGAGATTTGGCAGATGGATGTCAAAAGAGATTTTTTAAATGGATTTCTTGATGAAGAAATCTGTATGGAATAACCAGAGGGTTTTGTATCCAGCGAAAACTCAGGCATGGTATGTAAGCTTAAGAAGTCCATTTATTGACTTAAACAAGCTTCACAAAGTCGGAATCTTCGATTCGACGAGATAATCAAATTGTCTGGTTTTCTCAAGAATTCAGAAGAATCATGTGTGTCTAAGAAGGCCACTGAAGTATGGTGGTATTTTTAGTTCTCTATGTTGATGACATCCTGATCATTGGGAATGATATCAGGATGATGCATGGCGTCAAAGCTTACCTCTATAAGAATTTCTCCATGAAGGACCTGGGTGAAGCTTCTTATGTTTTAGGCATGAAACTCTATAGGGGTAGAGAAAGGAAGCTTATTGGGTTATCCCAATCAACGAACATAGATAAGATCTTAGAATGGTACAATTTAGTAACTGTAAGACAATAAATATACCGTTCAGACATGGCCTATATCTTTCGAAGAAGATGTGTCCACAAATAGAAGATGAGAAGATTAGGATGTCTAATCAGCCTTATGGTTCGTGTTTGGGCAGCATCATATATGCCATGTTATATACTAGGCCTGATATCAGCTTCGCAGTTAGTGTGACTAGCAGATATCAGTCCAATCCAGGTAATGACCATTGGATGGCCATTAAACATATCATAAAATATCTTAAAGGTACTGAGGATAAGTTTCTGATATATAGAGGAAATGAACTACATGCTAATGGGTATATGGATTCAGATTTCCAATCGGATCCTCATGATAGAAAGTCTACATAAGGATTTGTGTTTACCCTTAATGGAGGTGTAGTTTGTTGGAAAAGTTCCAAACAGGTGTTCACAGTTGATTCCACCACAGAGGCGGAATATATTGCAGCTTCTGAACTACAAAAGAAGCTGTTTAGGTTAATAACTTTATCACAGAGTTGGGAGTAGTCCCAAGTATCGAGAATCTGATTCCGTTATACTGTGATAATAATGGAGCCATTGCGCAAGCAAAGGAACCGAGGGCACATCAAAAATCAAAGCATGTGGAACAAAAGTATCACATCATTCGAAGATAATGTCGCGAGGGGACATTGTTGTGTGCAAGGTCCCAAGTGAAGATAATGTATCATACCCGCTTACCAAGGCCATTCCTCCGAAATTATTTGATAGACATATGAAGTCGATGGGTATGAGATACAATCGATATTGACAATAGAGCAAGTGGGAGAATTTGATGGGATTGGTGCTCAGAGCGCTAATTTTTTTTTTATATTTCCCTGTAAATACTTTTGCAAATATTTTATTATGAATAATATAAGAAGTTTCTATACTATAATATCTCTTTATATATGTTAAAGACATAATTGACCTTAGAATGATTAGTTATGATACAGTTGCAAAAAATTCGCAACTGACATTGAGTTGTATCATAACAATATCATTTCTGTAACTGTTCCTAGTCAAGATTTACATTACTTGGTCAGTAAGTAAACCCGCTGAGACCGGCACATATCGTATATTGGAATCTTGGATTTCAATGGTTGATTCTCAATGAAACATGAGTCTCATATAGACATGTAGGTGTTTATTTCAGATAAGCATTAAACGGCTTACCAAAGATTCTTAATGGATGGTACACAATGTCAAAAAGAATCTTCCCAGGTTGAGTAGCTTAATGATTCTTTGACTTAAGATACCACTGTGGATATATGAGATATCCTTCACACTTTGATGGCAGTCACATCACCGACCTATTTAGGTCAGACCTCTGCCTGTTCGTTGGGTGTGGATTGATCCTCAGGATATCATGTGTGTGTCAAGATAGAATCTGTCAGCTAAGTCTACAAAGCATAGGTATTCAATATGGAATTATCAATATGTTAAATCCATGGGCCTGTGGTACAATATAGAAGTGAATTCTAAGTGTTATTAAGAGATTGCTAATAGAAACATCGACGTGATTATATCTATAGAGGTTTGACGTTTATATCTATATCTCTGGAATAATCTGGATACATGTGACAGAGGGATTATACGTATGCAATGACCTCGACCTGTATGGTTCAGTGAGTTTATTTGTGGTCGTCATAATTTACGGGTGGGTAGATTATGGACACGAAATTGGATTTCATGATGGATATGCATGAACCTAGAGAGTCTCACTAATGAAATATACTCGTAGAGCACTAGGATAACTTTTATGAATAATATTGATTGTTTATAAATCGTTTAACGATTAAACGAAAGATACATGCTTAGGGGATCTTTTGGTCATTTCATAATTAATATGTATTTGTATTTAATATATGATTTTATTAAATACACATTAATTAATTTTCAAATTATGATATTTGACATATATCATTTATATATGTATTTGGAATATTTAAAGTAAATATAATACATATATTTAGATATTTGTATTTAAGTAATTACTTAATTATTTAATTGTTAAGTAATTAAAGTAATTAAAATTTAAAATATCTAAGTTGATATTTATTTTTGAAATGATTAAAGTGTAAATGTTTGAATTTTGCATTTAAAGAAAAGGTTATCAAATGGAATTTGACTTCTTTTTCTATGTTTAGAAAATTGAAAATATCTATTTTCTTTTTATACAAATTTTCGGCCAACCCTAATTGTATTTAAGGGTTTAATTTTTTCATTTGCTTCACTTTTGCTAACCAAATATTACAAAAAGAAAGAGTTGAGAGAAAAAGTGAAGAGCAAAGGAAGAACTTGAAGAAAACTTATAGATTTGTAAGTTTTTCAACTTTTCTCATTCTAGAAAAATATTTCTAAGGTTCCTAGCTATAACATGTGATGCTTGGTTGTTTCTCTACTCTTTTAGTTTTGTAACAAAATGGTTGGAAGCATGAATGAAAGATGAATGCATGTATGTTTAATAAAGTATGCTTATTAATGTTTAATAAGAACACTTATGATCATTTGATGATCTTGTTGCCATTTTAGAGTTTTTATGCCACTCAATGATGACCTAGAATTGTTCTTGAGTTGTTTCAAAGTGGTGAGACTTGTTTAGTGTTGTAGAGATTAGATTAAAATATTGAATTTGGTTAATTTTGGTGAATTTGATTAATTGGCAAAATTAGGATTTAACCTACACCAAAATTGAGGCTTTTCATATATGTGTTGTATTTTAATGTATATAAGATATACAAATCATTTTGGAATTGATTGGAAATCATCTAAGCTTGTTTTGAAAAAAAATGGATCAAAATAATCAAAGTTGAAGATGTTGGGTGGTTTCGGCAATTTGAAGGAAATTGTGGATTTTGTGTGTGAGTTATATTTTGATGTATAAGACACGTATAAATCATTTTGGTAGTGATTTGAAATCACTTAAATTTATATTTGATAAATTAAGACTAAAATGATTAAAATGCAGACCTTTGGGGTCTCACGGCAATTAAGGGAAAATTCTGAATTTTGGGTAAAAATTTAATTTTTGAGTATTGAGTAATTACAATAAATTAATTTATTTTAATTACCCAAGAAAAATTATTGAAATCGGAAAAATTTGATTTTTCACCTTCCGCTGCGTTACCCAGTAATACCCCATAACTATCACAATACCCTAAATATATGTGACTAACCATAAACTTACATACATACTCTTGTAATGAACATAATCTTTTATATCAATCAATACATTCATTGTCACAGCCAGAAGTGACCCATAATCATATCGCTCTTATGATGTTGATAGTCTGAAATATGTCAATCTCTATCATTATTCAAAATAGAAAACGTAAAACGATCTCTTTCAAAAACCATTTCGAAAATACATTTGAAAAACTATGTTACTGTAAACAAAATCAGTTTCAAAATCCATTATCGTAAAACCATATCGAGCATCCAACATAACTCAACTGGATGAAACATAAACAAGCACCCAATGCCAAAATCGCGCGCACAGATCGGACAATGAGCGAAACGATCCCATGTCGACAGAGGGTCGGGTCAGCCCACTACAGTTAGACAAACCCTTATACAAGCATCACGATGGAAACATATTATATCAAATTATAAAACTGTAAAAAAAAATCATATAAAAGCGCCATGAAAGAAACATATCATATCCTATAATATTATAAACAATGCCGAAATGCATCAAAATACAAATATAATTCTTTTGAAATCCTCCCCCCCAAAACATAAATATGTGTAAATCAAAAATAAAGCTTTGATGTAAAATTTTCAAAATACATATCGATCGTCCACTGTTCAGTCGCGCACAAAGACCGGACAATGTACAGACCAAGTCGACAGGGTAGTGGGCCAGCCATTTTATGATGGTGTGGACCCCATAATGAGCGCTCTGGCCAAGCCAGAACGAAACATATACAAGGGCCACAGAGGGTCAAAAACATAAAATCATCAAACATCGTGACGGAAACAGATTTTCAAGTTTCTTGACGGAAAAAAGTTTTACAGTTTAAAAACATCAACCTCACCTTTGTAAATCAAAAGACATAGCCTGTTATGTAAGATTTCGTAGTACACTACACTCAAGATTCAGATCAATCCATTTTTCACCAACTAGTAGATTTAAATGAATTTCTTTATTTAATGGATATTAGAAGAAATTCATTTCTATATAGGTCCAATCCTATATGATCACATCATATAAGGTGCCTCCATTCTCATGTCATCAAATTGGACGATCCCAGATTAAGGTCGTCATACAATTATAGAATGGACCGCAACTATAGATAAACCACAAACAAAGTACCCGCTTTGTTTGCTATCTATAGACTATTTTAGATTACTAACTTCATACTTAAATCTTCTTGTATATGACACTCATACACTAAGTCTGAAGGCACATAAGTAATTAAGGGTAAAAATGATAATTTATAATATGTGATTTAAATAAAAATAATTAATAAATGAACAATGCATCTTTTATTCTATAACAAATAATTATGTATACATTACATGAAGCTTTAGGGCATATATCCCAACAATCACCCACTTGCACTAGAGAAAATGTGACATGTCATGTAATCTTAGACCCTCTAGGCGACCTTCAAATATTTTAGCCGATGATTATGCCCAAAAAGTACTTGCGGTTATCACAATATAGTTGTGGTGTCGATTCCTCAAAGAGATGGTTACAAGGAACTAACTTACTTAAAAAAAACGTTAGCAATAACTTAATGAAAAGATAATGATTGAGTTGGTAATATGAAATAAAAACTACGAGAAAAACTTAAAGGTTATCAATAGAGAGAGGCAGCAAAGTGTCAGGAATCCCTCTTATATCAAATATATATGTTCGGTTATTCATTCATTTTATTACTCAATTGAAGGTTTCACATCCCAAACCAACAATCGGAAGATATTCAATTCAAAACACATAAAATTCTAAGGTAATTGATGAATTATCTTCTCTATGTTAACAGCACACAAAGTTATCATCATGACCTATCTAACATCGACAATATACCCACATGTAATACTACAACAGAAGACCAACTCATAAAACAACTTTACCAGTCACAACTGAGTTCCCCAATCACACATAGAAGAAGCATGACTATTCCTATATGCAAGTTGGTAAAACAAAATCTATGGATTAGAAATCGAAAGATAATAAAGAATAACAAACATCAATTTTATTAAACGTTAAAAGTATTTAGGAATCAAAAACATAAATATAAGAATCTAATTACAAGAGTTAATCCTTAACTTTGCCTATGAGATTAGTTCTCCATGAAGAAGAGAGACACAGCCTGGATAGATAAGAGGACCATCCTGTCTGGCTTGAGGCTTCTTCGTTCTTCTCTCAAAATTATGTTTCTAACTCTTTGTTGTGTGTTTTCTCTCTGTTTTTCTCATCTTCTAGGGTTTTGGACGAACTTGGGTTTATATAGGGAAGTCCCGGAGTCATTGCGCACGACTAAATTAAGTTTATGGGGTCTTTCAGGGCACCGCCGCTCCAAACTTAATGGATTTCAGTATACGTGCAGGATTCATCGGCACGTCGCGATTCCAAGAAAGGCGCGTCGTGATGCGCGTCAGTTTTTATAAAAGTAAAGATGGAATGAAGTTACCGCTTTGTTATTGACTAAGCAAACCTGCTCCTGTTGCTTGTAAACCGTCTCCCCGGCAAAGGCACCAAAATTTGATAATGCCCAAAAAGTACTTGCGGTTATCGCAGCATAGTTGGTGTGTCAATTCCTCAGAGAGATGGTTACAAGGAACTAATTTACTTAAAAAAATACGTTAGCAATAACTTAATGAAAAGATAATGATTGAGTTGGTAATATGAAATAAAAACTACGAGAAAAACTGAAATGTTATCAATAGAGAGAGGCAGCAAAGCGGTTGAGAATCCCTCTTGTATCAAATTCCTATGTTCAGTTGTTGATTCATTTTATTACTCAATTGAAGGTTTCATATCCCAAACCAACAATCGGAAGATATTCAATTCAAAACATATAAAATTCTAAGGTAATCGAAGAATTATCTTCTATATGTTAACATCACACAAAGTTATTGTTATGACATATCTAACGTCGATAATATACCCACAGGCAATACTGCAGCAGAAGACCAACTCATAAAATAACTTTACCAGTCACAACTGGGTTCCCCAATCACATATAGAAGAAGCATGACTATTCATATATGCAAGTTGGTAAAACACAATCTCTGGATTATAAATCGAAAGATAATAAAGAATAACAAACATCAATTTTATTAAATGTTAAAGTATTTAGGAATCAAAAACATGAATATAAAAATCTAATTACAAGAGTTCATCATTAGTTTTGCCTAGGAGATTAGTTCTCCATGTAGAAGAGAGACACAGCCTGGATAGATAAGAGGAACATCCTGTTTGGCTTGAGGCTTCTTCGTTCTTCTCTCAAAATTATGTTTCTAACTCTTTGTTTTGTGTTTTCTCTATGTTTTTCTCCTCTTCTAGGGTTTTGGACGAACTTGGGTTTATATAGGGAAGTCTCGGAGTCATTGTGCGCATCAAACACGACTAAATTAAGTTTATGGGGTCTTTTAGGGTGCCGCGGCCCCAAACTTACTGGATTTCAGTATGCGTGTAAGATCCGTAGGCGCGTCGCAATGCACGGCAGTTTTTGGGGACTTTGTTTTTTCTTCATTTCAGCTCTTCCCGTGTGCTTCTGATGCATCCGTAAGGTCCCGAAACATGTAAAATTGCTCCAAGATTAATGTTCCATTCCTTCATAATAATAAAACATAAAATAAACCATAATTAAGATTAAATACATGATAATCAAGCCGAATTAGCGATGTTCAAAGTACATTTTCATGCACTTATCACAACCCCCAACCAGCTTATTGCTAGTCCCTAGCAATTCAAGCGCAAAAAGAAAATAAGAACTAAACTAAATTAAAAACTATCTAAGCCACTTTCGTAGGGATCACGATTTCATTTAGTGTATGCAATAAGCCTTTAAACCCCTAGGTGGCCCTAGTGGACGAGTTATAGTCTCGTGAGGGCTTATAGTGATGACACCCACAAACGTCATTCAAAACACATGAAAAATAACAAAAAGAAATAGTCCCAATAGTTACACATAGTGTTGTCCTCAACGAATGGCTAGGAATGAAATCAGAGAACTTTCAAAGTACTCAACGTAACTCAAATCCAAGTCCTTGAATAAATCATCTAAGCTAGACTCACAGTGTGTGTGTGTACAGGTTCATTCACAGCTTGACTCCTAGGTAATCCAACTCAATGATTTCGTTTAAAAATTGAGATCTGATGGGTCAAACCAACCTATATATCTCAAGTATGCTCTGTAATTGCCTTTCTTTGCTCAATATGGTATGATTTTTTTTCTTTTTCTCCTTTCATTTTTTTTTCTTTTTGTTTCAACACACCTACCCTTTAAGGTAGCATTTCTCCTTATGGTGGTCCTAACACTCGCCCATGGGTAGTTTCACGCTTATCGGTTATAGGTGGTTCAATTTTTTCATTTATTTTATTTTTTTTTCTTTCTTTCAAAACTTTCTGCTTTTATTTTTAACCATACCATACATCATAACACTAGCAAATCAGGATATACATCAACGCAAATGGTCATTAATCGATATGCAATTTCTTCAACTAGTCACTTTGCTAACTACCTAGGTTTTTACTGCTAAAAACCTATAGTTAAGTGCTTACGAGTCTAACCTAGATCAACTACTTAAGGAATCAAATAAAAATACATTAAAGAACTTATCATTTCTAAGATTTCACCTTAAAGCAAACAATATCATCATTGGATTTATGTTTTACTATGAAGGACTAAAAACAAAACAAATTTTTTTTTTTAAAAAATAACAAGTATATGCATACACCCCCACACTTAAAACTTACATTGCCCTCAATGTCAGATAAATATAAAGAAAAAGGATCAAGGAACAACACTACCAGGCATAGAGTTGATCAGGTTTCTGCTGGTAAGACTTTAGTTGTGTGGGTTGCACTAACACCTGCATAAATACTTATGCAATTAATAAATATGTAATTAGCACATAATAAAATAAATCTAAAGTAAAGAAAATAAAATTAAAAATAAAAATAAAATAAATGTAGATGCAAGGGTTGCCTCCCCGCTAGCGTTAAGCTTAACGTCTTTAGCCAGACGCAATCACCCAAATTGTCATGATGGCTTCAATATAGAAGACCAAGTAGTCCTATGTTCTTTCTTCTTTGGTAAACACTAGTGATTAAGGCATGAAAAAGAATTTTTGTTTGGCTGTTGCATTGTATCCATGGATCCCCCAGGGTCTACTGATGGTTGAGATTTGAGGCTGCACATGAGAAAAAATTTGCTCAACCACATTTTTTAACTTTCCAGAGATCATCTTTGAGTGAAAACTAACTCTCATTTTCCTCTTTTTACGGTTCTTTGGGATCAGCTTCAGTTCGGGAGGGCTAGATTCATGTTGCGTAAAGGTTGTTTCCGGTGAGACTGTGTCTATTAGATATGTATAATGGCACTCATCGTCATCCCGTGGTTATTTCTCAATATGAAAGATATTCACCTACAGTGTCATATTCCAAAATGATAACTTCATGAGACCATTCCTGAAATTAATAAGAGTGTTAGCTGTAGTAAGAAAAGGTCTACCTAAGATGAGAGGGATTTTTGACTCAGTGTTAATCACAGACTGTGTATCATAAAATCAAAAAATCAACAGGGTAGTAGAATTTATCGATTTGAAGTAAAACATCCTCAACTACTCCCCGTGAAGTTCTGATCGAGCGATCAGCTAATTGTAAAACCACAGATGTAGGTTTAATCTCTCCAAGTCCTAACTGCACATAGATAGAATATGGCATAAGATTAACACTAGCACTTAAATCTAATAAAGCCTGACCGAACTCATGTGTGCCTATGTGGCAAGCAATAGTGGGGCATCATGGGTCTTTGTATTTTGGTGGAGCCCTCTGGTCAATCACTGCTTTCGCTTGCTCTGTCAGGAATACAGTCTTCTTCACATGATGCTTTCCTTTCATGGTGCATAGATCCTTCAGAACCTTCGCGTATGTGGGAACCTATTTGATCACATATAACAAAGGAAGGTTAATCTTTACTTGCTTTAAATGTTCTAGGATCTCACCATTAGGATCTGTAGCTCTCACATTGGACCTAAGAGCTTGAGGGAAAGGTACTATAACTGGGATATGTGGCACTTGTTCTTCCTGAGGAGTATTTGTACTACTATCTTGGGGTTACCTATAATATTGGAGGTGTCATGCAAGCCTACCTCCTTACTGCTCCTAATGATTATGGCATTGACACCTTTTACATTGGATGCCTCATGATCAACCTGTGCCATGTGTTGCCCTTCTGGATTTGGTTGAGCTTGAGATGGAAACTTTTCTTGTTCTTGCACACTCAGGATATTAGTCAACTTAGAGACTTGACTCCTTATCTCCTTATTTTCTTCAACCACCTGAGCTATTAATGACTCAAACCTTTGATTAGTTTTACTCTAGGCCTCTATAAATACGTGCACAGTGATCAACATGTGCCATGTGTTGCCCTTGTGGATTTGGTTGAGCTTGAGATGGAAACTTTCCTTTCATGATCAATATGTGCCATGTGTTGCCCTTGTGGATTTGGTTGAGCTTGAGATGAAAACTTTCCTTGTTCTTGCACACTCAGGATATTAGTCAACTTAGAGACTTGACTATTTATCTCTTTATTGTCTTCAACCACCTGAGCTATTAATGACTCAAACCTTTCATTAGTTTTACTCTGGGCCTCTATAAATGCGTGCACAGAATCTTCTAAAGAATTTATAGGAATGGTAGGTGTGGGATACTGTGGAGCACTGTAACTTCTAGGCTGTGGTGTTTGAGTGGGCTGTTGAGACTAATGCTTCCAACTAAAATTTGGGTGGTTCCTCCAACCACGAGTATAAGTGTCTGACTACAGTGTATAAGGTTTCTTGTACATCTCTAAGGTATTACATTGGTCCTCATAAGTTTCCCTCATCTCACAATATAAAGGACACTTTGGGGCTAGATGGTCAATTCCCTTACATATAAAACATACCCCTTGGGGTTCTAACTGGGTTAACATATGCATAGTCTTGCTATATTTGGCTTTTAAGGCTCATAACTCTCTAGTTAATAGCTCAACTTGCGCCTTAAGATTATCCTCTTCCCTAAAGTGGTGTATGCCTCTGTTAGAAGGAGTGAGGTGTGTCTTATCAGTGTTATCCATGGCATTAGGTCTAGTCCAAGTGTGAGATTTCTTAGCTAGGTCATTCAAGTACTTTAATGCCTCATCAGGGTCCTTCCGTATAAACTCATCATTGCACATTGTCTCAATGAATTGGCGTTCTCTAGGGGTTAGACCATCATAAAAGTAACTCACTAAGCTCAAACTCTCATACCCATGGTGAGGAAAACTAGCTAACATCTCCTTAAACCTCTTTTATGTTTGATAAAGAGTTTCACTGTCTTTCTGGGAGAAGGTAGAGATTTATCTTTTCAAGGCATTAGTTTTATGGTGTGGGAAGTATTTATTAAAGAATGCCTGTGTCATCTCACCCCATGATCCTATTGACGGAGGTTGTAAGGAATACAACCCGCTCTTAGCTCTATCCTTAAAGGCAAATGGGAAGAACTTAAGTCTAATTGTGTATGTAGTACCAAACCGGTAATGGAAAGTTGCTACAACTTCTTCAAACTCTCTAATGTGCACATAAGGTTTCTCGTTCTCCAAACCGTGAAAGGTTGGGAGATACTATATCATCCCAGGTTTAAAATCTATATGGGGTGCATTAGGAGGAAACGTGATGCATGATGGTGTAGCTGTGCGAGTGGGATGGAGGTACTCCTCAAGAGTCCTAATAGGTGGTCTCTCGTACTCACTCATAGTATGTGTACTAGATGTAGATGTTGTGGCAAAAAGATTGTCAAATAAACTTTATGAATCTGAGTTTTCTTCTTCAATCCTAACAAATCTACCAACCTATCCCTACGTCTAGGCATGCAATTAAACATGAGTAAAACTAGAAACTAAAATAAAAAGAATTAACTAGAAATCAAAATCTAAACTAAAACTAAAACTGAAATAAAATAAATAATAAATAAATAAAAGTAAAGATGGAATGAAGTTACCGCTTTGTTGTTGACTAAGCAAACCTGCTCCTGTTGCTTGTAAACAGTCTCCCCGATAACAGCGCCAAAATTTGATTACGCTCAAAAAGTACTTGCGGTTATCGCAGTATAGTTGGGGTGTCGATTCCTCAGAGAGATGGTTACAAGGAACTAATTTACTTAAACAAATACATTAACAATAACTTAATGAAAAGATAACGACTGAGTTGGTAATATGAAAAAAAAACTACAAGAAAAACTTAAAGGTTATCAATAGAGAGAGGCAGCAAAGCGATCGGGAATCCCTCTTGTATCAAATTCCTATATTCATTTATTGATTCCTTTTATTACTCAATTGAAGGTTTCACATCCCAAACTAACAATCAGAAGACATTCAATTGAAAACATACAGAATTCTAAGGTAATCGATGAATTATCCTCTCTATGTTAACAGCACACAAAGTTATCGTTATGACCTATCTAACGTTGACAATGTACCCGCAGGCAATACTGCAGCAGAAGACCAACTCATAAAACAACTTTACCAGTCACAACTGGGTTCCTTAATCACACATAGAAGAAGCATGACTATTCATATATGCAAGTTGGTAAAACAAAATCACTGGATTATAAATCGAAAAATAATAAAGAATAACAAACATCAATTTTATTAAACGTTAAAAGTATTTAAGAATCAAAAACATGAATATAAGAATCTAATTACAAGAGTTCATCCTTAGTTTTGCTTAGGAGATTAGTTCTCCATGTAGAAGAGAGACAGAGTCTGGATAAATCAGAGGAACATCCTGTTTGGCTTGAGGGTTATTCATTCTTCTCTCAAAATTATGTTTCTAACTCTTTGTTGTGTGTTTTCTCTTTGTTTTTCTCCTCTTCTAGGGTTTTGGACGAACTTGGGTTTATATAAGGAAGTCCCAGAGTCATTGCGCATCAAACACGACTAATTTAAGTTTATGAGGTCTTACAGGGCGCCGCGGTGCCAAACTTACTAGATTTCAGTATGCATGCAGGATCCGTAGGCTCATCGCAACGCGAAGAAAGGCGCGTTGCGACGCGTGGCAGTTTTTATGGACTTTATGTTTTCTTCATTTTTGCTCTTCCCGCGTGCTTCCGATGCGTCTGCAAGGTCCCGAAACATGCACAATTGCTCCAAGATTCATGTTTCATTGCTTCCTAATAATAAAACATAAAATAAACCATAATTAAGATTAAATACATGATAATCAAGCCGAATTAGTGATGTTCAAAGTACATTTTCATGCACTTATCAACCGACAAGGTCTTTGTAAATAGATCAGCCAGTTTCTCTGCAATATCTCACTGATGATATGATATTTCCTCTCTATATAATTTCCTCTTTTGTGGCTTCTTGGTTCTTTGGAACAATGATCTAGATTTTGATTTCCTAGAATCAATATCAATCTGAAAATCATAGTTTTTATATTCCCTGATGATTATATCCTCATAAGAATATACATGCATATAATTTCTCGTTCTCTTAAGATATTCGAGAATGTGTTTCAAATCCACCCAATGATCTAATCTTGGGTTAGACTGAAACCTACTAACCATTCCCACTGTAAAATAGAGGTCTGATCTCGTGCATAACATATCATACGTAAGACTACCAACTACTGAGGCATATGGGATATGTCTTATTTTCTCAATTTCTTGAGGTGTCTTAGGAGAATATTCCTTTGACAAATGATTTCCATGTCAGAAAGACAAATTACCTTTCTTGGAATTCTACATCCCAAATCGCACAAAGATCTTGTCAATATAGGATACCTGAGACATACTTCACCTTCGTCTCTTGCGATTTCGAAGAATCTGGATCCCAAATACATAACTGGCCTCTCCCAAATCTTTCTTTTGGAATTGGTTAGTAAACCAAGAATTCACGTCTAATAATATTTTACATCATTCCCAATGAGTAAAATATCATCAACGTACAAAATGAGAAAATCCACCTTTCCGTCAATGACACGCTTGTATACATAAGGCTCATCGACGTTCTACTCTAAATTAAAAGACTTGATCGTGGTATCTGATAAGCGGAAAATATATCAATATTTATCGCCTCTTTAACTTAATATTTTGTAAGTTTCTCGAGTCTTGTGAGCGTTTTGATGTGTTTTTGGTTTATTTTACAGATAAAATAAAATCGGGACTCAGTGGAATCAAAATGACGAAAGATTGAACAAAAAAGGCAAAATTGGAAAATTATTGCTTGTGTCACAACGCGTAACAATTCCAGCGTCACGACACTGTCACAATCAGCACCGAAAGATAGCCTGCTAACATGCGTCTTCTACTGTGCATCGCGTCGCGACTCCAAAGACCTTCAGCGTCGCGACGATCAATGAATTCGCGTGACACGTATCAACAGCTGGCGCGTCACGACGCGTAAGACCTTCAGCGTCGCAACACTGAAACCAAAATTTTGCCTATAAATTCAGATTGATTTCATTTGTAAACTCATACTCTATTTGGTTCCTTCTTAAGGGATTAAAGATTGTATCTTGTGTGTAATGTATTTTTATTATTTTTAGTAATAAAATCATGTGTGTTTTTATTTACAGTATGAGTAGTTAATTATTTTCGCTAGAGTAAATGGTGAAGCTTTTAATATGATAATTTAGATTAATCTCACTTTTTTATAATATATAAATTGTAATATAATAATCTAGATTAATTATTGATAAACTATGTCACCGCCTAAATGGCCGGTTTGTATGACAAACTTGGATTACCACCTATATGGCTTGTTGTATTGGAAAAAATTGGTTTGTTGGACAATTATGACCCAAAGCATCACTATTTTTACAGAACATGATGTTGTTGTACAAATTAACTATGTGACAAAGGAAATTGCTCTTTTATCATTTGTAATTGGATTACCAAGATACATAAATGATAAAAGTCCATATGATTAGTACCGGATTAATAAGATATGAGACAATATTAATCCACTAAGGTTTAATCATTAAATATCCATAGTCGTAGTATTATCGAGACTGGACATCCATAATGCGGAATAGACTAGTATTGCACTTGTGCGTGTTGTGGGAGCATAACGACATAGTTCTCATATATTTAAGTATTGGATACTTATGCAAGTGTGATAGGAGGTTGTGTTTACCGATGGTACGGGAACAGCTTCGCTCTGGATAGATCCCTCGGAATCCCATTGGTAGTATGACTATGTGTCTATGAGAATCCGAATCAGGGTAGGTGTATTTGGTCTTAACCTAAGACTTGCATCGCTAATACTTCTGACAGTCAATATACTTTGGTTTTGGTCGTCCGGGGCTTTAACAGGTTCTATGTACTCCTCTTTTGGGTATACTGAGAATCGTAGTGTATTGGGTGTGATGTCAAGATGGAAGTATCACTCCAGTCATATGGAGATGATGATCACGCAGGATACGAAACTAGTATTCTTTAGTACTGCAGTCATCAGGATAATATGACTAGGTCATGATTATCCGATTATAGAGACTAGTTACCAGAGATCCGATATATACTTCGTACGGGGCAGACACAATTCCAGCCCCAGGCCTAGCATGTGACATTCGATACTGGATCGCTATACGCAATATTACGTATACTACGCCTGACAAAGATTACATATTCCTTAAAAGAATATTTCTGGAGAATTGGGTAGGCACGGTGCTTTGCTAGAAGCCAACCATGTCTCGTAAATCGGTAAGAAAGTGGTACCGGGTACGCACATGTTCAGATAGTCCAACGACCAGATTTACTACCAACATATCCAGGGATCTCATGGGTCTCTTCCCGAATATTCACCGATGACGTATGACTCGAACATAATTAATCTGGGATTAATTAGAAGAGAGAGAGAAAAATTAATCTAGGATTAATTACGGCGAAATTTATCTGGGATAAAATTCAATTAAAAGAGAGAAAACGATTAATTCGGAATTGATTGATAAAATAATATATTCGATATATTAAATGAAATTAGATTTCATAACGGAATTAAAATTGGATTTTAATTCGGGCGAATGAATTAATTTAGAATTAATTCGCGAGCGACTTTAATAGTAATTTTGCTAGGCATAATTATTTAATTAAATTTGATTTAATTACGTCGCAACGGAAAATTCGTTAATTCAGAATTAACGAACCCGAGCCCGGAATGTGTTTGCGGGCCCACTCGCATTTTGAATTAAAGTGGGGCCCACACAAGTCACATCACCTAGTCTATCTCATCACCTTTCAGTTGATGGAAGTGGTTGGGTTGTTGGTGACTTGTTTAACACACTAATGTGAAAGGTGATTGACTTTTACCTAAATTTGATTTTTGGTATATGGTTTTGATTTTTGGAAAATCATTTTACACTTCACACTTTTCACTTCTCTCCTCTTCACCACTTGGGCGTGACTCTCCCTATCATTTTCTCACCATTGCCGTGAGTTACAAAGAAGATAAGGAAGAGTTTTGTTGCAAAATTCATCCTAAGCTAGCACTTAAAGGAGTCATACAAAGGTGTTAGGGACATTAACCCTTGAGTTTGGAATTCAAGATCATGCTTGGAAGCTCAACATACATCAAAGGAGAAGCTTATAGCAACTTCAATGGAGGCAAAAGTTTTGTTGTCTACACATCCTTAGCTGAGCATTGTAAGTATTTTCCGCTACTTTACTTTGCGTATTCACATGATTTAATGCTTAAAGATCTTGGTTATTGTTCTTAGAGAACCCAACAATGGTATCAGAGCCTAAATTAAGCATGAAATATTTTAGGGTTCTTAATCTTGAATTTGGGTATTTTTGATTTGAGCATGATTTGATCAAATTGTTTGTTTGAGTGTGCTTATATATTGATAACTTAGAGTTATGCATGATCAAATTGATGAAAAATTAATTGGATTAATTTTCCCCAAATTTGAGGGCTTTGCCGAAAATATGAACTCTTGTAGCTCTTGGTAATTTTTGTTTTTTAGACCATTGGATGTGTTTAAAATACATGGATAAATTGATTTGTGATTTGATTGGATTGAAATCAAAATTGATGAAAAAAATTACCATATTGCCGAGAGCTTAATAAGCATGTTGGGATTGATTTTGCTTCAATTTGTGTTGGACATAAGTTGATTAATTAAAGCATGATTAATTAGTGTAATTGGTGTTTTGGAAATATTAATTCAACTAATTAATTATGGCTAACACACTTTAATTAATTAATTGTGATATTTGGAATATTGTGATTAAATTAATTGGGCTTAATTTGAAATTGGGCTAAAAATGTTGTATTTGGGCTTAATGGGCTTGGTTGGGCCAAGTTTGGTTTAGGATAATTGGTTGGATCCAATTGGGCCTAAAACCATTTCCATAAAGTCCAAATATGATTATTGGGCCTTTAAAAAATTTAATT